>CAUYLG010068062.1:0-24566 GCA_963573385.1 Cacajao melanocephalus
TCTAGCCTGGGCAGTAGAACAAGAATCCTGTTCTCTCTCCCTCTTTTTCTTCCTCTTTCTTTCTCTCATACATTCTTTTTCTTTCTTTCTTTCACTCTCACTTTCTTTCCTCTCTTTTTCTTTCTTTAAAAAAAAAAATAAAATAAAATAATAATAAAAAATAAATCAAAAGAAATACTCCCAACACATAGAAATGGTAAATATCCAAGATGGTGGGTACTCCAAATATCGACTTGATCATTATGCATTCTATGTATGCAACAAAATATCACATATAGTCCATAAAGGTGTAAAATATTATGTATCAATTTAAATAAGGTGAGAAAATTCATCAATGAAAGTATCGAACTTAAAATACAGACATTTTGACCTTGGTCCAAGCTCTTACCAGTAAGATTCACTAGGTTTGAAATGAGGCTTAAGTTCTTAAGCACTAATTTAGTAGGATTGAGGTGAGGCTTCAAGTATTGCTGAAGAAACACAGGGTTTGGAATCATGGCTTTAGAGCAAGGATTTCTAAACTTTTGTTTTCTTGGTGTCAAAACCACGGTGCAGACGTGCTGGCTGCTATTTACTGTTAATATCAAGCTCATTCCTGTGATAATAACTTCAGGATGCAGCTTTTTTCTTTCTTTTCCTCCAAGCCTCCTGTTACGTCATAACTACCAATCTTACTCCCTGAATGAGTTGCTGTGTAACTGAAAATTCAGTATTCCAACCATTATGAGGCCCCAGGGGTTCCCTGTAAGTTACATTGTTTTTGGCTCACTACTCTGGTATAAAATCTCAATCAGAAACTGAGAGTATCTATCTTTCTCAAAAGAATGATACAGATGCCTTGTATAGCAGTCAGAATCCTAACTATGATACATGAAGGGGCCACATGGTAAGGAGGTAGGCCAAAAGTCTAGGCACAGTGTGGCTAGGTTCACTGCTCAAGGTCTCCCAAGGCCAATATCCAGGTGGCTGCTGGGCTGAATTCTAACTGGACTGCAGAATCTGTGAGCCAATAGATAGGTATTGTTTTAACCCACTCATAACAAACTAAGAGGTAATTGATTGCACAGCTACAGTAAACGAATACACACTTTTATAAAGAAAGCTTCTTCGGTACTGTCTTCAAACTAAAACTGGTAACAGAATCACTTGGAAAGAATTGTTAAAAATACATTTTCCTGGGTCCCACCCCCAAAGAGTTTGATTCAATATGTCTGTAATAGATCTATTTAATGAACTCTTCAGATGATTCTTTTACTATCGGGTTGAGAACCGTAATATGAGAAGCAAGCTGATCCATTGGTTTCTTCATATTCCCGAAATACCTCATGGACTGCTTTGAGGTGGAAGAGAATTTTTTGGGGGATTGGAAGGCTATCAAATAGGATACCAGAGCAGAGTTTTGGGCTTACACTCTAAGTTCAACCAGAAGACTTCTCTTTCCTTTAATTTTTAGATGTCAGTTTTTACCTTCCCCACCTTTCATTTATTTGATCTATTTGCTTTCATGCAAGATTTCCTTTAAAGGGAATGTTGTAATACTTAGGGAAAATGTTGTAAAAACCTTAAGGGTGAATTATGCCCTGAAACTTTATTAATTTTGCCAAGAACTGTATCTTTGTGCCAGATACAGTGTTGGATATAAGGTGCTGGGGGAACTCATATACGGAAGATGTTTCTTACCTTTTTTGCTTACCAATATATGTGCAATGCCTAGTGAAGTATTTGGAATATACATTTTATATGGTGCTCAATAAATGTTTGTTGAAAATAAATGAAGAGCACTAATTTCACTGTGTTGTAATTATTAATTTATCTGTTTGCTTTCTCAATCAAACTATGAGCTCATCAAGAGCAGAAACCACGTCTTGTTTACTGCTGTATCTCCTGCACCTTCCACATAAACTTATGCATAGTAGGCACCTAGTATTTGTTGAACGAATAAATGAATACAAGTCAAGGATAAAAACCTGTCTATGGCAATATAGACTAGACATAGTAGATCCACAAACAGAACTGGCGGTTGCTGTTTTCTAGGCTTATATTGATTGCACAAGCCATAAGACCCCCCTCTTAAAAGAATGAGACATTTTTGGTGCATGGGGCCTGGTCAATACTACTGTGATCTCATCTTTGCCCGTCCTTCTGCTTTGGCAGTCTTGGTTTCCAGGTTTACTGACAAATGTGCTGGACTGTTGTTTCCTTCTTAGCAAACAGTCAAATGAGATGGATTGTAACTGAAATCTGAAAGGGACACTAGAAAATCCCCTGTGTCTTCTCTCCAAATACAAATACCACTGGGTGAGGGAAGTCTGAAATTGACAATTCTCCACTGAGTATGAGTAACTTGAATTAGATAATCAGGTCCCTTTCATCTACTACCCAGCTTTTACTTGCTCTCATTGAAAATTAAGTCTTAGTGTGAGGACGTGCTAGATCCTGGTCATTTACTGCCAAGGTAGATTAGGCATCTAGAGAGCAGTGGGCAACATGAGCAGAGTGAAGATCCAGAGACAGTATATGTTTCATAGGGCATTAGCAAGAAAGACACCACCCATGATACCACACTTCTTATACTTTTTATTTTACCAAGAGTCTACTTGGACTCAGTCAATAAACCATGCCAGGCCAAATATTAAGCACCAACTTTGATATAAAAGATTTGGCTGCCCCTGATTGGAGCTACCACGATATAAGGTATGACTCTACTAACTCTATACATTCTCATCATTTTAACCTACAGAGGATTTTTTCTTCACTTCTCACGGGTTGTATGAACCTTGTCTGTAGGTCAAGAATCATAGTGCTAAGCATTGTACATTGTCAGACCTGGGAACTTTATGCTGACTACTGGGGACATTAGAGTTGAACACCTGTCTTGAGCATGAATGGGGACAGCATAGTAGTATAGTTGGGAAAACACACAAGTAGAAAATAGGAACCTCGGTTCTTCTGTTTGTTAGCTTTAGAAAAAACCTACTTTGGCTTTAGTTTTTTCATCTGTTAAAAAAGCATAATAGCACCTGCTATTACCCCATAAAGTTGTTGTAAGTGTTAATAAAGATTATGCATGACAAAGTCTAATTAAAATTATAACAAGCTATAAAAATGGAACTTATTTCTCTTTAAAATAATGGACTTTATAGAATAACCACATAATTTTTTCTAAATCAGAATAAAATTTGAAGTTACATAATTATTAACAGTTATTAATTGGTCTACAGCAGGGATAAAATGATAATGTGCTAGGTAAAACTCCAGACTACAGTAACTCTTACACTGATATTTATTTAATTCTGTCTTTTCTACTTATCTCTTCCCTTGGCTCCTTTCTCACCCCTTAACTCTGAAATGCTCTTCTTTATCTTTTAGTTCAGGAATCATATACAGGGAAAGCAGGAAAATGTATATGTGCGACTGTGTGTGTGTGCGTATGTGTTCTTTGAAACATCTGCCCTAGAAAAATGTTGAGCCATGAATAAACATGTCATTATTACAACTTAAAGATTCTCAAATAAATAGCTCCAATGCTCAGGTTTGGCTAGTAATTGATTACTCAAATGGACTTCAGATTTACTCTGGGCTCTTTTTGTTCCCTCCTCTCTAATTCAACAGTTCGTCTACCTCTGACATGTTGCTAAGTCTAGTGCTAGGCAGAACCACCAAGGGTGTCTGGGCAGCCTTCCCAGCTGAGCAGCCAGAGACAGAGGTTGGGGGCACATCTTGAGTGAGTACCCAGTAAAGAAGCAGAGAAGTAGCTGATTTTTAAAATAATTTAAACTTCCGGGATATGTGTGCAGGATGTGCAGGGTTGCTACATAGATAAATGTGTGCCATGGTGGTTTGCTGCACTTATTAACCCATCACCTAGGTATTAATCCCAGAATGTATTAGCTATTTACTCTGTGCTCTCTCCCCACCCCTGCAACAGGTCCCAGTGTGTGTTGTTTCCCTCATCGTGTCCATGTGTTCTCACTGTTCAGCTCCCACCTATAAGTGAGAGCATGCAGTGTTTGGTTTTCTGTTCCTGCATTAGCTTCCTAAGGAAAATGACTTCTAGCTCCATCCATGTCTCTGCAAAGGACATAATCTCATATCTTTTTATGGCGGCATAGTATTTCATGGTGTATATGTACTACATTTTCTTTATCCATTCTGTCATTGATGGGCATTTGGGTTGATTCCACGTCTTTGCTATTGTGAACAGTACTGTAATGAACATAAGCATGCATGTATCTTTATAATAGAATGACTTACATTCCTTTGGGCATATACCCAGTAATGCAATTGCTCAGTCAAATGGTATTTCTGGTTCTAGGTCTTTGAGGAATCCCCACACTGTCTTCCACAATGGTTGAACTAATTTAAGTTTCCACCAACAGTGTAGAAGTATTCCTATTTCTCCACAGCCTTGCCAGCAGCTGTTGTTTCTTGACTTTTTAATAATTGCCATTCTGACTGGTGTGAGATGGTATCTCATTGTGGTTTTGATTTTCATTTTTCTAATTATCATCAGTGATATTGACCTTTTTAAAATATGTTTGTTGGCCATATAAATGTCTTCTTTCGAGAAGTGTCTGTTCATGTCTTTTGCCCACCTTTTAATTTTTTTTTCTTGTAAATTTGTTTAAGTTCCTTGTAGATTCTGGATGTTAGAGGTTTGTCAGGTGGATAGATTGCAAAAATTTTCTCCCATTTTGTAGGTTGTCTGTTCACTCTGATGATAGCTTCTTTGTTGTGCAGAAGCTCTTTAGTTTAGATTCCATTTGTCAATTTTTGCTTTTGTTGCAATTGCTTTTGATGTTTTGTCGTGAAATTTTTGCCTATGTCTATGTCCTGAATGGTATTGCCTAGGTTTTCTTCTAAGGTTTTCATAGTTTTGGGTTTCACATTTAAGTCTTTAATCCATCCTGAGTTAATTTTTGTATAAGGTGTAAGGAACAGTCCAGTTTCAACCTTCTGCATATGGCTACTGGTTCTCCCAGCACCATTTATTAAATAGGGAATCTTTCCCAATTACTTATTTTTGCCAGGTTTGTCAAAGGCGAGATGGCTGTAGATGTGCAGTCTTATTTCTGAGAACTCTATTCTTTTCCATTCGTCTATATGTCTGTGTCTGTTTTTGTACCAGTACTGTGGTGTTTTGGTTACTGTAGCCTTGTAGTATAGTTTGAAGTTGGGTAGCATGATATCTCCAGTTTTTTTTTTCTTTCTTATAATTGTCTTAGATATAAGGGCTTTTTTTGGGTTTCATGTGAATTTTTAAGTAGTTTTTGTCTAATTCTGTGAAGAATGTCAATGTAGTTTGATGGGAATAGCATTGAATCTGTAAATTACTTTGGCAGTATGGCCATTTTTATGATATTGATTCTTAATATCTATGAGCATGGAATGTTTTTCCATTTGTGTCCTCTCTGATTTCCTTGAGCAATGGTTTGTAGTTATCCTTGAAGAGGTCCTTCATTTCCCTTGTTAGCCATATTCCCACATATTTTATTGTTTGTAACAATTGTGAATGGGAGTTTATTCATGATTTGGCTCTCTGCCTTTCTATTGTTAGTGCATAGGAATGCTTGTGATTTTTGCATATTGATTTTGTATCCTGAGAATTTGCTGAACTTGCTGATCAGCTTAAGAAGCTTTTGGGCTGAGACAATGAGGTTTTCCAGATATACAATCATGTCATCTGCAAATAAAGACGGTTTGACTTCTTTTCTTCTTATTTGAATACCTTTTATTTCTTTCTCTCGCCTGATTGCCCTAGCCAGAACTTCCAATACTATGATGAATGAGAGTGGTAAGAGAGGGCATCCTTGTCTTTTGCCACTTTTCAAGGGGAATGCTTCCAGCTTTTACCCATTCAGTAGGATATTGGTTGTGGGTTTGTCATAAATGATTCCTATTATTTTGAGTTATCTTCCATCAATACCTAGTTTATCGAGAGTTTTGAACATAAAGGGATGTTGAATTTTACTGAAGGCCTATTACGTGGCTTTTGAGATAATGATGTGTTTTTTTTTCTTTAGTTCTGTTTATGTGATGGATTACATTTATTGATTTGCATAGTTTAACCAGTCTTGCAATCCAGGGATGAAACTGACTTGATCTTGGCGGATATGCTTTTTGATGTGTGGCTGGATTCAGTTTGCCAGTATTCTATTGAGGGTTTTTGCATTGATGTTCATCAGAGATATTGGCCTAAAATGTTTTTTTAATCTCTACCCGATTTTGATATCAGAATAATACTGTTCTCATAAAATGAGTTAGGGAGGAGTCCTTCCTTTTCAATTGTTTGGAATAGTTTCAGAAGAAAGGGTACCAGTTCCTCTTATACCTTTCGTAGAATTTAGCTGTAAATTCATCTGGTCCTGGGCTCTTTTCGGTTGGTAGGCTATTTATCACTGCTTTAATTTCAGAACTTGTTATTGGCCTATTTAGGGATTCAATTTTTTTCTGATTCAGCCTTGGGAGGGTATATGTGTCCAAAAATGTATCCATTTCTTTAGATTTTCTAGTTTATTTGTATAGAGGTGTTTATAATATTCTCTGATGGTTATTTGTATTTCTGTGGGGTCAGTGGTGATATCCACTTTATCATTTTTTATTGTGTCTATTTGATTCTTCTCTCTTTTCTTCTTCATTAGTCTAGCTAATAGTCTATCATCTATTCTATTAATTGTTTCAAAAAATTAGCTACTGGATTTGTTGATTTTTTGAAGAGTTTTTCATGCCTCTATCTCCTAAGTTCCACTCAGATATTCGTTATTTCTTGTCTTCTGCTAGCTTTGGAGTTTGTTTGCTCTTGGTCCTCTAGTTCTCTTAGTTGTGCTGTTAGGATGTCAATCTGAGATCTTTCTAGACTTTTGATGTGGGTACTTGGGCTATGAATTTCCTGCTTACCACTGCTTAGCTGTGTCCCAGAGATTCTGGTATGTTGTCTCTTTTTTCTCATTGGTTTAGAACTCCTTGATTTCTGCTTTAATTTCATTATATATCCAGGAGTCATTCAGGATCAGGTTGTTCAATTTCCATGTAGTTGTGTGGTTTTGAGTGAGTTTCTTGGTTTTGAGTTCTACTTTGATTGTGTTGTGGTCTGGGAGACAGTTATGATTTCTGTTCTTTTGCATTTGCTGAGGAGTGGTTTACTTCCAATTACATGATTGATTTTAGAGTAACTGCCATGTGGCACCAATAAGAATGTATATTCTGTTGTTTTGGGGTGGAGAGTTCTGTAGATACCTGTTAGGTCTACTCGATCCAGAGTTGAGTTCAAGTCCTGAATATCTTTGTTAATTTTCTGACTTGATGATCTATTTAATGTTGATGGTAGGGTGTTAAATTCTCCAACTATTGTGTGGGAGTCTAAGTCTCTTTGTAAGTCTCTAATAACTTGTTTTATGAATGCAGGTGCTCCTGTATTGGGTGCATATAGATTTAGGATAGTTAGCTCTTCTTGTTGAATTAAACACTTTACCATTACGTAATGCCCTTCTTTGTCTTTTTTGATCTTCATTGGTTTAAAGTCTGTTTTGTCAGTTACTAAGATTGCAGCCTCTGCTTTTTGATGCTTTCCAATTGTTTGGTAGATTTTCCTCTATCCCTTTACTTTGATCCTATGTGTGTTTTTGCGTGTGAGATGGGTCTCTTGAATACAGCACACAAATGAGTCTTGATTCTTTACCCAGCTTGCCATTCTTTTAATTGGAGCATTTAGCCCATTTACATTTAAGATTAATATTATGTGTGAATTTGATCCTTTCATCATGATGCTAGCTGGTAATTTTGCAGATTTGTTGATGTAGTTATTTCATAGAGTCATTGGTCTGTGTACTTCAGTGTGTTTTTGCAGTGGCTGGTTACAAATTTTTCTCTTCATATTTAGTGCTTCCTTCAGAAGCTCTTGCAAGCAGACTCGGTGGTTATGAATTCCCTCAGCAATTGCTTGTCTGAAAATTTTATTTCTTCTTTGCTTATGAAGCTTAGTTTGGTCAGATATGAGATTCTGGGTTGGAAATTTTTTTCTTTAATAATGTTGAATATTGGCCCCTTATCTCTTCTGGCTTATATAGGGTTTCTGCTGAGAGGTCTTCTGCTCATCTGATGGGCTTCCCTTTGTAGGTGACCTTGCCTTTCTCTCTGGTGGCCCTTAATATTTTTTCCTTCATTTCAACCTTGGAGAATCTGATGATTACATGCTTGGCATTGATCTTCTTATGGAATATCTTACTGGGGTTATCTGGATTTCCTGAATTAGAATGTTGGCCTGTCTTGACAGGCTGGGGAAGTTCTGGATAATATCCTGAAGAATGCCATTCTCCCTGTCTCTTTCAGGTACCCCAATCAGTCACAGATTTGGTCTTTTTACCTAATACCATAGTTCTTGGAGGTTTTGCTCATTCCTTTTCATTCTTTTTTCTCTAGTCTTGTCTACCTATTTTATTTCAGCAATATAGTCTTCAATCTCTGAAATTCTTTCCTCCTCTTTGTCTATTTGGCTATTGATACTTGTGGCTGTATTGTGAAGTTCTTGTGTTGTGTTTTTCAGCTCCATCAGGTCATTTATGTTCCTCTCTAAACTGGTTATTCTGGTTAACAGTTCCTGTAATGTTTTATCATAGTTCTTAGCTTCCTTGCTTTGGGTTAGAACATGCCCCTTTAGCTCAGTGGAGTTGATTATTACCCATTTTCCCTACTTCTGTCATTTCATTCATCTCAGCCTCAGCTCAGTTCTATGCCCTTGCTGGAGAGGTTGATCATTTGGAGAAGAGGCCTTTGGTTTTTTGAGTTTTCAGAGTTTTTGTTTGTTTGTTTGTTTATTCTTTCTCATCTTCGTGAGTTCACCTAACTTCAATCTTTGAGGATGCTGACCTTTGGATAGGGTTTTTGTGGGGACTTTGTTGATGTTGTTGCTTTCTGTTTGTTTTTCTTTTAAAAGTCTTGTCCCTCTTCCATAGGGCTGCTGTTGTTTGCTGGGATCCCACTGCAGACCCTATTCGCCTGGGTCCCTCCCACACCTGGAGATGTCACCAGTAGAGGCTGCAGAACAACAAAGTTGACAGCCTGCTACTTCCCCTGAGAACTATGTCCCAGAGGGGCACCAACCTGATGCCAGTGGGAATGCTCCTATATAAGGTGTCTTGTGATTCTTGTTGGGAAGTCTCACCCAGTCAGAAGGCATGGGATCAGGGACCTGCTTAGCAAAGCACTCAGTCTGCTCCTTGGCAGAGAATTGTGCTGTAATGGGGGGAGTCCAACTTGTTCAAACTGCCCAGATTCCTCAGAGACAGCAAGGGAAAAGACTAAGACAGCAAGGGAAAAGACTAAGTCAGCTGATCCACAGATGCTGCAGCCTCCTCTCCTCACAGGGACTCCATCCTAGGGAGATCAGAGTTCTGTCCATAATCCCCTGGCTGGAGTTGGTGAAATACCGGCATGGAGGCTCTGCCCGGTGAGAAGGTATGGGTCAAAGTCTGGCCTAGAAAGGCAGTCTGGTCACAGTGTGCCACAGCCACTGTAATGCACTGTGGGGAATTCCTCCCGGGTCCAAACTGCCCAGTCTCCCCTGCACTGACAGGGGAAAATGACAGACTGGAGTTGCAGTGATGGCTGCTGCCCCTCTCCCTAGGAGCTCAGTCCCCTTAGGCAGCAGGCACCAAGTGATGGTGGCCACCAATCCCCTCAGGAACTTCATAGTCTTAGTCTCCAGCTGAGCAGCTGCTGAGAATCTGCACAGCTCTGTGCATGGGACCCAAGGCCCTGGTGGCATGTGCTCATGAAGGGATCTACTGATCCATGGGTTGCACAGATTTGTGGAAAAAGTGTGGTGTTCTGGACAGGGTAGCACAGTCACTCACTGCCTCCCTTGGCTGGGGGTGGGAGCTCCCCTTGTCCTGTGCAGCTCCTGGATGGGCCATCAGTCCACCCCACTTTTCCTTACTCTCTGTGGGTTGCACCAATACACTAATCAGTCCCAATGATAGAACCTGGATACCTTAGTTGCTGGTGCAGGATTCACCCACTGTTTTTCTTCTCTTCTTTGTGGGAGCCTCTGATTGCAGCTGTTTCTAGTTGGCTATATTGCCCACCCCCCCCCCCTCCAAAATTAGCTGATTTTAATTCTTACAGCAGAATAAGCAAGTGAGCAAGATTGCTAAGACTTTCAGCTTAAGGAGTGTCTTTGTCTTATCCTGTTGGGATTTACTCCAAAATTTCTACCCAGGATAGAGAAAGGAACTCACCCTGCTTTTGGGGATTGAGAAGGCTACCCTCAAATGGAGATGAGTGAGAAACAATAAAGGCAAAGTCCAAGTGGCTTGCTGAGTTTCCACTTGCTCTTTCTCTTCATGATGAGCACCAAATCTGGAAGGCTGCCTGAGCATACATGAACAGAATTCATTGATTAAAGTGAAATAAAATGTATAGAAAAATTAATCTGACATGGATTTAATAGTAGATGGTTATTACACTGCTGTTCTATCAGCAGGCACTATATTAAGCCATTGACAGAAGTAAACATAATTGGAATTGCTTTTAGATTGTTATACAAGTATTTCTGAGGCCAATTTATAAAAACCCAAACCATCTTGGTTTGCCCTGTGCTATGGTACACCCAGGCTAGTATAACAACCACCTAGGCAGTGTCTTTGCCTCCATTTTTCGCATCTTCCATGGTACCTAAACCATAATGCTCTTCTATTCAAGGACTATAAATGGCTTGCCTTTGCCTTCCAAAATCTAACACCAGCTGATTTTCCCTGCTTGATCTTTTGCTATTCTCCTACTGGCAACCTTTCCTTTAGCCACATGGACAGATTATTATCTTATGAGCATATTTTCATTTTATGCCAAATTTTGCACGATGTATCTATCCCTCTACCTATATTGCCAAACTGCATATTTAAAATTTTACCTGAATTAGTGGAAAGAATACAGGGCCAGATAATACATCTGGATAGTAGTTGTGGCACTGCCATTAACTTTCCATGTGACTATAAGAAAGCTAATTCATTTATCTGAGATTCACCTTTCTAGGTCTCTAAGGTTCTTTCTAACTTGAAAAGTAATAAGAGAAAATCAAAGGGTATAAAAAATAATGATACCTGTTTTCAAGGTCTAGTTCAAGTACCATGATAACCCACAGCTCATGGCTTATAATGTTATGAGCTTCCATAGAGCTTCTTTTCTGAACTGGTGTATGTGTGTACAGGATTGCAAGATAGCTGCTTTAGCTCCAGTCTCATCCCCTCTGCCAAAGGGGGAAAAAAAAGAGTAAAGTCTTAAGTCTCAATTTCCTCTGATTGTACCAACCATTGAATCAATAACCATGGCTGGGGAATGTAATATACTGCTTCAGTTAGGCCTGGATCACATGTTCCACCCCCTAAAGCTAGATGTGAACAGAAGTTGGGAAGGGGAAGACAAGGATCATTGCCAAAAGAAGGGGGAAACAGATCCTAGGGAGGAAAATGTCTACAACACTGTCCCATTGAATTTGTTCCATACTGCATTTTACAGTGGTTATTTGTGTGTGTGCCTTATAATCTCATTCATTTGTCCAACATGTATTTTTAAGCAACTATTATGTGCCAGGCATAGTGTTAACTGTTGGGGAATCAATGTTGAACTAGACTCAGTGTCCATCCTTATAGTATTTGCATCATAGTGGGGAAGACAAACATAAAAATAGAGTAAATAAATAAAATGACTGTTATAATAAGTTTTTTTTTTTGAAGAAAACAACAGGATGTTGAAAAAAATAATAGAGAAGAACTGCTTTATGTAGGATGCTTAGGGAATATTTGTCTGAGCTGATGATAATAAAGAGAGGCCATTTAGGGAAAGATTTGAAAGTAATGGCATTCCAGGTAAAGGAAAAAGAAAATGCAAAGGTACCAAGGAAAGAACCAGCTTAGTGTATTCAATGAACAGAAAGAAGATGGAAGTGTCTAGTTCATAGTGAGAAGGGCAGTTTAGAATGAGTTGGGAGAGGCAAGCCAGATAATGTAGAGTCTTAGTGACTGTGTAAATTCTACTTGTCTTTAAACTTCTTAAGAGAGAAATAATGTCTTATTTATTTTTATAACTCACAGTCCCTATTTTTGTGTGTGGGGGCATGCATTTGATAGGACTGTGTATTTCTTATCGTAATGTCCTTGAACAAATAAGAAAGGCTCCCAGTAATTAATCCTGGCTATTGTCTGGAAGAAATCTACTTTCCACTCTACTTTTCTATCATGGCCTCAATTCTCTTGGGCCTTTCAAAAATCTCCCTTGTCAGGACATTCTATCTCTTGTGGATTTTATTTTGCTCTTGAGCTGGTGTTAAGATCTTTAAACATAAAAGTCTTCGATAAAGATAAAGTATCATTGGCCTTTTGATATGAAGTGGCCATTGACATAATCACACAAGAAAGAATGTAGTAACCTTAAAAAATACTAAGGGAAGCATTTAAAGCAGAAAATAAAACTCATGAGTAGGGTTGGGTGGCCTTGGGAAAACAGGTTTGAATAATTTCCCACTGGTTTGAGTTGCCAGGGTGGCAGGAGTCCCTCAGTGGCAGTCCCTCAGAAAAATACATTAAGTACAGGTAAGACTGCACAGATTATTTAGAAAGGAATAATTGCTCCCTATCCAGGGAAGTTCAGCTATAATTAGGACACAGGGAAATGGGCAAGACAGTTAGCTATCATGGCTCTTGGTTGATACCTGCATGAAATTAGAAAATTATATTCCATAGTTTCTCAGGTATAGCCATATCTTATATTGATTTATGTACAGTTTCAGCTGTAATTTTGCTTTGTATTTCTGGCTGGGGCTATTTTCTAAGCCCTGTTTAGTGGAAAACACTGAATTTTCCCTTCACCTGGAAATTAGATGCTGCTGCATTTCTCCATGTTTTCATTTATACATAGGTATTTCTAAAAAGAAGCTCTTGCTTTAAAATTCAGGAGTCCCTCCAACTTACAAAGGCCTTCACTTGAATTGCAATCTGTTAGCTGCGATCCCAAAATAGGAATTCAAAACTGTGGTATTTGTAGTTTGCAAGGTTGTGGATGTGGGGGAAAGGAGGTAAAATGGAGTTTGTAAAAGAAGAGGCTCCATTCTTACCCCTTCTGTTACCTGCATGCTCCTGAGAAGAAACTACACAGCAAATAATGAGGTCGGAGTAGAGGTGCCTTCTAAACAAAAATCAGACATTCATTGAGTGGCTATTGTGGGGTCTTCATCTGGACAGGGAGAGGGGATCTGTATCAGCAGAGGGAAACATTTATTTATTGAGAGGGAAAAGTGATTTCAAGTGGTTAATGAAGTGAAAAGTGACACATCATTTGATTCTATTTGGAATGTTCCTGTTTGTGATGAACGCTTGATAAACCAGACTCTCAAGAGGTCAGTGTGAAGCTACTATTCACCATATGCCCACATTTACCATGCACTCATTCAGCTAGATGTGAAGAATACATTGTAATATTTCAGAAGGATTGCCAGCATACATGGGCCTCTATACGAAATTCAACTCTAAGGGATTCTGCCATCTGAAGTCAGGTGGATATGGCTGTACCTAAAGCTCTGGAAATAAGAGCTCTCTCAAGATTTGTGGTGTATCTGTGGAGGTAGGAATGGTGACAGCAAAAGGAATGACTATGGCCTTATCTAGCCACAGGAGGATGGCAGCTGAGCTGTATTACTTGTTTCATTAATTCCACATTCATTGATCACCTATTGTATGCCAATTTCTGGACTAGATGCTAGAATAACAGAGATAAATAAGACATTGCAGAACTTGTAGACGCACCTGGGAGAGATAGTCACTTAAACACATCATTGCAATGTGATGTATCAAAAGTTCAAGGTACAGTGACAATAGAAGTGAGGAAAAAAGGCACAAAGACAAGACACTTTAGAAAAAATTACTGACAAAATGATGAAAGAAAGGAGTCCAGTTCTTTTTGATTCATCATTGTACCTCTAGCATCTTTTAGAAATGTAGTTGGACAGAGGACCTACTCCTCTTCCTATCTTCTTGTAATTTGTTTATTTATTCAGCTGGCCTATTCTGTGCTAAACACTATGCAAGGTACTAGCGATATAAAATTATATAAGATATTGTTGCTTCCCTTGAAGAGCTCACAGTATAATGAAAGAAGAAAACAAATGAACAAATACATATTTAGATGTAACATTGATGCAATATTGTAGATGATGGACTAAAGGAGTAACTCTGGAGATTATTGCAATAGATAAAAAATATTAATGTCCTAAACTGATGCAGCAATACTGAGGATAAGTACAAGGAAAAGATAAGCAAGATATTTAGAACATAGAATTGGAAAAATGTAGCAAATAATTGGAGTGGTAGTAGGGGATGGTGAAAAGAAAAAAATAAAAATTGAAGTTGAATAAATCCTAGGTTTATAGCTTTGGTGACTACTGGATGTGGCTATTAATGTAGAGACAAATAATTCAAAAATAAAAACAGATATGGAACAAGAGTTAAGAGAAAATATTAAGGCTTTGATTACAGAGTTGTTGAGTTTGATGTTTTTGTAGAATATTTATGCATAGATGCCCAATAAGCTTTTAGATATTTGAGTCTGACGCTCAGGATAAACATTGAAATCAGGGATAAAGATTCAGAAATCTTTAGCTTACTGGTAATAGTTACGGTTGGAGGAGTGGATGAGATAACCCAAGAAAGGTATGTAGCATGAGAAAAAAAACTGAGAAAAAAAAATATAAATGTTCAGAAAAATAAAAGCGGAGGACACTAAGATTTTCATATGCAATCCACTTTACAAAATGCTCTTTCCCTTTGGAAGAATAGATAGAATAGTATTTAATGGGAGCCAGTGACTCTCTATATAACTTGGAATTCAGCGTACTATGTGTGTGTGGTTCATGTCATAGTCTACACCCTGATTCTTCAGTCCTACCTCATAGGTCAGCCATGGCTGATTCCCAGTATGTATGAATATTGTGAGGGGACTGGTTGAATGCAGGGACCAGCCCTCAGCAGTTTTCTGATGAAGCTTTTTCCTGACATGGAAGTTATCTTCCCTTGGAAAAGAAATCTCAAAAGGAGATGATGGAAAGAGGAAACCATGATTATGATGGAAGAGAGATGGCAGTAGGTGAGAGGTTCAACCGCAAATGACTTGGTATACAGATCAAATGGCCTTGTGGTCAGGAACAAAACTGGAGCTTTCTTCTCATTTGGGTTAGAATGTAGGCCCCGTGTGTGTGTGTGTGTGTGTGTGTGTGTGTGTGTGTGTGTGTGTGTATTCCTTCACGTTTGGGGCACATTCACAAAGCCTATTTATCTCCTTCTTGATACCAGTAATGAATCCTGCCCACTCTTCATGGAAGGATTGACAGCCTGGTAGCCATCTGGATGTCTGGATGAAAGCATTTTAATCATCCAAAGGCTAGGTTACACAGGTTTTAGTTGTCAACCTTTAGTGAACATGTAAACAATCAGAAATGATAGAATCACTTCATGTATTACCATCCTCTCTCTGAATAATTGATACTGCTTTAGCAAACTTGGAATTTACCGAAGTCAATTTGTTTAATTGGAATTTTAGTAGAACATAAGAACATGGTTGTGTCTACATTTTGTTCTTCATCAGAAAATACTATAAGTTAAGACAAATTGTCTGAATGCAGTTGTTTTAATGTATTAAGGTATAATTT
This sequence comes from Cacajao melanocephalus, assembly GCA_963573385.1. Taxonomy (NCBI): domain Eukaryota; kingdom Metazoa; phylum Chordata; class Mammalia; order Primates; family Pitheciidae; genus Cacajao; species Cacajao melanocephalus. Next base: position 15,692 of record CAUYLG010068062.1, read on the forward strand.
ATACACAATAAAATGCACAACGCCTTAGTGTTCAATTACATGAGTTTTGAAAGTTATGTACACCTAAGCCTGATCAATTTTATCAACTGCTCCCATTTTCTCTGAATATTTTTGCATAGAGCTTTCAGGAAAATTCTCTACTGGCTAAGAGCTTCCCAGGCTCAAGACTTTCACTCAATTCTCCAAAATGGATAGTTAGGGTATGTTTGTTACTTGACCTACCTTCTTTTCTTGGTCTGGGTTTCTGGATTACCTAAACTTGATGAGCTCATTCTTGTGTTGCTACAGCCTTTTCATTTTGCCTATAGCAACCAGAATGCTTTTTAAAAAATTACATACGTGGTCCACGTTATATTTCCATCACAGATGCTTTTATATAAAATAGGAAGCCCCTCCTTTTCCCCTTTCATAGCACCCTGTTTTTTCTCTTTATAATATTTAACACCACCTACAATTACATTGTTTATCTTTGTATCTCCAACACTTAGCACCATGCCTATCATAGAGGAGTTTTAAAATAATTACTTGTTGGCTGAACACATTAATTCAATCATTTCATTAACAAGCTGATCTCCCTACACTGACTCTTGCTCCCTTTCAATCCATTTGCAATCCTGCCATCAGACACATCTTTGAAAAATGTGTAGTTGATTATGTGACTTATCCTGCCCAAAACCCTTCAATAGCTTAGTTTGAACAAAGTCCACAGTTTTTAGTGTGACTGCTTTCCTCAAGATAGACTAAGTTGTGCAGTGGTAACAAATTAACCCCTAAATCTCAACAGTGATTTGTTTATTGACCATTATGTATCGCTGATATAGGCTGGGGAGAAAAAAAGGGGGCTTGCTTCACACAGTCAGTCAGGGGGCCAGGCAAATAGAGGCACCCTCTTATAGCTCAACCATCTGGAGTATAGACACATTAAATTGTTTCTCTACTAGTAGCCTTTGTCAACCCTAAGAGAACTAAATCCTAATGCAGTAAGACAACTGTTGTTTATAACACATTCATTTTTCCTATGCATATATAATGTTATTCACTATGAGCTATCCTTAGAATTAAAATAATAGTTACACAAATCATTTTCTGTGTCCTGTGGTTTAGATGAGAAACCTTGGTTGAGAAAGGCTGCAAATCTAGGAAACTTCCTGGCATATGGTAGGTGGTGGATCTATGTCTCTCTCTTTTTTAAAATGAAGGAAACTATAAATGTTAGGTCTAGCAGGGATCTTGTAGATCATCTAATCTAATGGTTTCTCAACCCTGGATATGCATTGAAATCACTTGAAGAATTTATTAAAAATTCAAATTCTTAAGCTCCTCTTCTAGAGATGCAGATTCAATATATCTGTCAGAAGGAACCAAGAATGTGCATTCTTAAACAATGCCTCCACTGATTTTGATGCGGCAATTTAATTACTGCTTTCAAAGTATAGGCAGGCATTTGAATACCACCATTCTAGTTTAAACCATTCATTTTCATATTTGGAGTAGTCATTGTCCACTAGATTCAGAACACAATTCAGAGTAAGAAATTAGTGTTTGTTTGTTGTGGAGAGGTTGGGGGGTAGATGTCCAATATCCGAGTCAGATTCTTATAAAGTAATATTCTTACTCTTGAATTTTAAAAACAACTCCTGCTAGCATTAACTTGAGCCACAAGAAGTCTAGATGCTTTCCAAGGTCTTCTTGTGATCTAATATTCTGGGAAATTGGACTTTTAAGCCAGAGCTTCACTCCCAAATTAAGGAAAGTAATTGGAGCAACTGCTCTTAGGAATTATACCATCTTTTCCAAAAATATGGGAGTAAGAGCAGGAATAAATCTGACTATGTAGGAAAACACTATGTAATTATGTTTGTTTCCAATTTCAGATTAACCAAGAGTCCCAGAAAAATTTCAGAGAAACCCCTCAGGAGTTTACCAAGACAGTTTATGCCTATGCTCATCTCAATCTGAAAAAAATTAACTGTAAATCTAGGATTATGAGGTTACATTCATTGACCTAACACTGGTCTTTCCTTTTTTTCCCAGTATTATGTCTTTCAAAACATACCAAGTCCAGAAACTTAGCCATGCTCTGAAGCTTCTTGGGATATTTGGCTGAATAATGGAGCATAGCCTGTAATTGTTTAGAGCCTGCACAGAGGGCTCAGAAAACATGCTGGGGTAGACAGGTGCTAGCTCAGTGGTGAGTTTGAGTGTTTGGCTCCCTTTTCCAAACTCCATTCCATTTCACCGGTAGTAGGAGAGAAGGGCTTTTCCTTGTTACTGGAAATAAAACAAGTTTTAACACAGTTTCAGTGTGTAATTCCTTCTATGAGTCCCAGCAAGCCACAGCTTAGAAGACTACGAAGTGTGTTTGGTGCAATCATTTTTGTTCGTGGTTGCCAGCACATGTGTATTAATATAACAAACTTATAAAGCATGGTTTATATAGTTCATAGACCAACATTTCCCAAACTATATTTTGATATATTCCAGTCTCTCAAGATGCTCTGAGAAAATGAATTTCAGTGTACAATAAATTTGGTAAGGTTGCATGTTTTAAATATAATCTTGTTACTTTGCATATAATCCTTAAGAAGGCACTGAGAAGCCCTAAAGTAATGAACCCTGTTTATCTTTGTTAAACATATCAGGTTCTTATTACATAAACATGGTACCTTCCCTTAGAAGAATAACTTTTGATATATTGTGGATCACTACGTGGAAAATGCTTTCAAAGAGTGAGTGACATTAGAAACCTCTGAAAGTCATCCAATGCAACACGAAACTTGCATTTAGGACTTATTTGTATTGTATACATGAAACCATTTCCGTCATTACCTAGGTCAGAAAGGAAAAACAAATCTTTCATTTATTGAAAGGGACAGTATAATAATATAGTAATGAGCAGTGACATTTCTGTAACACTTTCTTAAGGAATTTCCTAAGCAACATGCAATAATTGTTAAAAAGGGTGTTGCATTAGGAGTCCAAAGACCTGGCTTCTCTACCAGCTCTGCCACTAACTAGCTGTGTGCCTTTATACCAGTTGATTAACTTCACTGGGTATGAATTTGCTGATCCATAAAATAGGAATAATATTGCATTCTTATCCACTACATAGGCTTGTTTTGAAGTTCAAACAATGAAATATATTGCATAATTATTTCCTATTATTTTGAAAGGGCACAAATGACAATGAGGTAGGGCTACTAAGGTGAGACCTAGGGCCAGTAGAGAATTGGCATTGTAGCAGGGTCTGCAATGGTTTGCATAAAACACTGTTTGTCATTGCTCTAGAGGGACTGGAAATAAAAAACAAGGCAGAGAAAATGCATCATTTAGGGCTCAAGATTTGCAAATCTCTTTCACCCCATCCCCACCCACCCCATTTCAATAGATCAGAAAACCCATGGTTCAGGGCAGCTGGAGCGTGCCTACTGGAAGCCCTTGCGTGTTGTCTCAGCACTGACCTTCATCCTGCCCCACATCACCCCTCAGCTTCTGTCCCAGTAAACAGTAAACAGATTCAGTGACTATTGCAGGCACTCTGCCTTCCTCTCACCATCTTGTTCAAGTTAATAGTCTCCATTTGCCTCCTTGTTGACTTCCTCTATAATTAACACAGCACATATAGGAAGCTACAAACCTAATAGGTACCTTCTATTTCCCCTTCCCATCCAAGTCCTTGTGATTTAAGCAAATACTTGGGAAGGAGGTCACAGAGAAAATTTCTGTCCCTCCAGGTGACTGGTAAATAGAGATGTCTGGGTTAACTAGACCATGATACTGACTCAGGCTGTGAATTCCTTTGAGTTTCTTACTCAAAAGAATTGGAACTTAGTTGAAACTTACTTCTCGGTGTCCTTGATTCTTTTTCCATTATGTGTCCACGGTAAACAATAGGTAAAGGGCAAAGGGCTTTTATAGGATCTTGTTTCTAAAATAGTCCCTTTCTCTGCTGCCTTGTAATGATCAACACTGTAGTCTAATACTTGCTACCACTTGTATCATCAAAATGCTATAAGCCCACATTGCTTTCACCCTTGCATGAGCACTGAGGCTGCTTTCTCTGTTATATCAGTTATCCATTGATATGGTTTGCCTGTGCCTCCACCCGAATCTCAACTTGAATTGTAGCTCCCATAATTCCCACATGTCATGGGAAGGACCCAGTGGGAGGTAATTGAATCATAGGGGTGGCTTTTTCCTGTGCTATTCTAATGATAATGAATAAGTCTCACGAGATCTGTTAGTTGTATAAAGGGCAGTTCCCCCACACATGTTCTCTTGCCTGCTGCCATGTAAGATGTGACTTTGCTCCTCCTTGCCTTCTGACATGATTGTTAGGCCTCTTCAGTCATGTGGAACTGTGAGTCAATTAAACCTCTTTTTTTAAGTAAATTACCCAGTTTCAGGTATATCTTTATTAGCAGTATGAGAACAGACTAATACATTCATCATGTGTAGCAAAATACCCCAAATGTTAGCAGCTTACAATATCACACATTTATCATTGCACAGTATCTGTGGGTCAGGAATCTGAGGGTTTCTTAGTTTAGTTCTCTGACTCATAGTCTCTCAAAAGTCTGCAAACAAGGTGATGGCCAGGGTCACAGGCACCTCCGTGTTCCAGTGGGACAGTGCTTTCAAGCTTACTCAGGGGTTGTTGGCAGGATTCAGATCTTGGGGGCTGTTGGACTAAAGGCCTTAGTTCCTCATTGGCTGTGGGCTAGAGCCAGAAGGTGCTCTGTGTTCCTTGCCATGTGAGCCTCTCTGTAGAGCAGTTTGTAACATGGAAGCTGGCTTCATCAATGTAAGCAAGCAGAAGAAAGCAAGAGAAAGTGTACAAAGACAATGGAAGTCAAAGTCATTTATAACTGAATCTCAGAAGTAATATCCCTTCATTTTTGTTATTTTCTATTAGTTATAAGCATGTTACTAGATCCAGTCTACAAACTAGGAGAGTAGATTATACAACAGAAGGAAATTACACAAGAATGCAAATCCTAGAAGATAGAGATCATTGCAAGAGGTGGGGAATCTTCGAAGGCTACCTACTGCACTGTCCTGTATTAGGCATGTGGAAAATTCTGGAATTTGGGCTCCTCTTCTCTCCACAATTTTGATCATCTGGGCTCTACTTCCCTGGCAGGATTCTTTATGCCTACTTTTGATCAGTTGTGTTCTGAGCACGTCCTACTCTCTTTAATTTTCTTGCCATCTTTTAGTACATCATCCCCGTGTGGCCTCTGACCATTCTTTGAAATAAGCCAGATTCCTGTTACTGTTATTTAACAATCAAGGGATATGGGCTCTAAAATTTCTTCCATAGCTTCTAGTCCTTTTTTCTTGATTAAAGAGGAAACATAAACCATCAGTCATCTCACTGAAGAGTTTTATGTCACTCGTTCCAACTTCCCACACCAGAGGTACATACACCTTCTATTCCTTAATCATAACAGACTTGCTGTTCCGCTAAGCAATGAAAAACATCCCCAAAGGGTAATAAGGGTATTCTGCGTGAGAAGAGCCTAGCTTTCTCACACAGAAAGCTATTTAATGAAGCCAAATTAAAATTGTTTCCACAGGAGAGGGATTATCTCCAGCAGTCTGCAGAGTTAGTTTTCTATTCACCATAAATCAGGCAAACAACAAATATTTATTAAGTCCCTATAGTAGGTACAACACAATTCTATGTGCTTGGAGTATCAAGAAAAGAAACGGAAGACATGTTGACTGCCATCAAAGACATGAGAGTCTTGCTCCCCCAAAGCAGGGCTTACTTGGATTGATACCAGAAACAAAACATGAATTTCAACAACATTCTGGAGACCTGTGGAACTGTGCCTTAAAGAATGGACAGGATTTCATAGGCAGGGGGAAGAAGGAGGGGAGAATAGCAATAATGCAAATGTAGAACTGAGAAAAGGTTGAGATGATATTTTCCTTTTCATTTTGTCTTCATTATTGTCTCCTCATTTAAAAATATCTTCTTGATGGCATGTGACATAAGTGGATTGAATTTTCCTGTAATTTTTCCTGATAGGGAAAGAGCACTTCCAGCTCAAATGTTGGTCAGAGTTTCAGTCTGCCCATTTTTATGCTCTTTCATCACCGTTTCTTCTGGTCTATAATTGCTTTTTCTACTTTGGATTCAACTGCTGACACTTGGTCCAGATTTGAAAGTTGCCCCACACTTTCTCTTCTGTTAGACTTCTTTCTGTATTCCGCCACTGCTTCTATTTTATAAACATTTATAAAGTGCCTACTCTAAGCCAGGCCTTATGCTAAGTGCTGTGAGTAAATAACAGAGATGAAAAAAGACATGGACCTTACCCTCAAGTATTTCACAGTCCAGAAGCATATGGGGACAAATAAGATGACATGATTACAGTCCAGAAGCATATGGGGACAAATAAGATGACATGAATAACTCTCATATAAGACAAATTGGCCGGTGCCATGGGAAATGCTAATGCACATTATTATGAGGAATATTCCTCATTTGGGTATATGGTATTTGGCTTTTACCTATGCATTTTGTAGACCTCAATTCTGCCATGTTTTGAAATAAAAAGTATGTGTGTTTGCATCTGTGTGTATGTGTGTATTTTCCCTGTTTGGCTGTTGCATGGCCTCTATTCTGTCTAAACAGTGGCCAATTAATCTCTGGAAAGCCTGAAATGTCACTTCATAATGAGCTGATGCTGTAGACTCTGGTCCATTTTCCAAAGGGCTTTGGTGGTGCCGCGGTGAGGGTGGGGGTTGGAGAGCAGCTAAGACAAAGCTTTCGTTTTTGGCCAGGAAGCATCCCTTTGATGCCACACCTGGGACTGGTGGGCAGCACAATCAGTGGAAAACAGCAATCAAACCAAGACATTGGCACTAGTATTCTGTCAGGCCTTCCCATAAAAAGGTGCTCCTTTCATTTTCGCAGGACTGAGAATTGAAGTCTCATCAGAATAAGTCGTTTCTTAATCCAACAGAAAGTAAACCTTCTGTGCTGACATTTGGGTCATAATGAAAATGTGATAAGACAGTAGGCAGGAGGCAGAACCTGGCTGTGCTGGGCTGATAACAGCACTATGCAATAGATGGTATGTGGCTGTGGAAAACAAGACCTATAAAAACAGCACACACTTGACATACACTTGACAAGTAGGAGAACTTTGAGAATATATCTCTGTCAGGAAAATGGATCCAGCTCTCTGTCCAGTCTCTTCAAACTTGTAAGCATTACTGCACCCTAGTGCCTGCTAAGAACTTGGCAATAGCCGGGATGAAAGTGAATGGGCACAGGGCTGAAAGGGTTATAAAGTTGCTTGTCATTCTACAAATGGAGAGAAGAACCTGTGGTATGGTAGGAGTAGAAAATGGCTGCCTAGGTAGTACTGAAGAAATCTACTATCTGCTGAGTCAGGATAGAGACAACAGGCACATTTCATAAGGACTGGACTGACTTTCTGTTCTATTTGCAAGCTATGTCTCTGATAGTGGTCCTCAAAATGAGGCAGGGGAGTGATACTGGAAATATGTGATACGCTTTTTGAAAAAAAGCACTTACTCCAGAACCCTCATTTTATAATTTATTGGATGAGGCCCTGTAATATGTGTTTTTGAGAAAGGCTCATTTCTACCCATTGAGAACTACTGCTTTAGGAAAAATCCAGACCTTGGTTCCAATTTAAATGGTCCTGGTTGGGTGACTTGAAGTCATTTACCTCTGCCTCATTGCCCTGCCTTGATTTAGTTTAGTTCTAGTGAACTAGGTACTTTGTTATTTCCCTTTGACCAAAGCCCCCACTTCACACCACTGTCTTAGTAACTGCCTCCTTCTCCGGTTTCCTTCACACGAATTCTTGGAAAGGGAGTTTGTCCAGAACTCAAGTTCCTCTAAAGGAGTGATTATCTAATTTCAGAGTTCCTCAGAATCAGGTATACTCTGCCAGACCAAATATGGGACACCTAGTTAAATTTGAATTTCAGACAAACAACAAATAATTTTTCAGATACATAACAAATAATAGTATAAGTATGGCACTTGCAACATTTGGAACATATTTGTAATGAATTATGATTTGTTTTTCATCTGAACATAACATTCAGTTGGACATTCTGTATTTTTATTTCTTATATCTGTCAATGCAAATTTTGCACTGCATTAAAAATGCAGATTCTTGTGTGCTACCCTCAGAATTTAAATTTGCATGTCTGGGGTAGGGATTTTTTTAACAGGTACATTAAGACAGGTAGCTAAAGTATGCACATTACAAAACCCATTTCTAATACTAGAGACCTGTTTGTGGCCCCTGTTCCATGGTATTTCTTGGGCCTGGAGTCCTTCCCTAGGATCATAGTTCTATATTTGGCTCTGTTCCAATTCAGATAGCTCAAATTCCCAGTACTTGTCTGTCTATGCAAGGAAGGAAATCAGTACAGGAAGGTGTTTCCCAAGGCCCATACCTCCAGAGAATAGAAATAAATGGTGTGAATGATTTAAAATACACTCAATCTGATGATGATATAGTAATAATAATAATGATAATAGCTATGATTTATATAGCACTTATGTGTGCCAGGTACTGTTTGTTATACGTGTTTTTACATATGTTAACCCCTTTAATCCTCACAACAACCCAATAGGTAGACTATTATTATTATTCCCACTTTAAGATTGTTATCAAAATCCCCATTTTAGATTAGAGAGAGATCCAAGATGGCCAATTAGCAGCAGCTCAGGATAGTAGCTCCCAGTGAAAGCGCAGAGAGCCAGTGGACGCTGCACTTTCAGATGAATTTTTGTTGCCCACAGACCGGGAGATTCCCAGAGGAGGAGCCACACGGGTCGCCAGTGCGACTTTTTTGGCCAGTGCGGCTGTTTTGC
>CAUYLG010068063.1:0-18433 GCA_963573385.1 Cacajao melanocephalus
TGGCTCACACCTGTGATCCCAGAACTTTGGGAGGCTGAGGCAGGTGGATCACCTGAGGTCGTGAGTTTGAGACCAGCCTGACCAACATGGTAAAACCCCATCTCTACTAAAAAATACAAAAATTAGCCGGGCGTGGTGGCCCATGCCTGTAATCCCAGCTACTCCAGAGTCTGAGGCAGGAGAATTGCTTGAACTCAGGAGGCAGAGGTTGCAGTGAGCCGAGAATGTGCCATTGCACTCCAGCCTGGGAAAAAAGAGCAAAACTCCACCTCAAAAAAAAAAAAAAAGAAAAGAAAAGAAATAGCAAGGAAAGCCAAGAGAAGTCTAGATGATTAAAAAAAAAAATCCCTCATCTGGAAATCAAAATCTCCTAACAGTTAAGTGTGAGTTTATCCATGGAACTAATGGAACTAATGTTTTATTAATTCATTTCTCCAAAGCCATTTATCATTCTAGCGGTAATTCTCTGCCTCTGGAAAAAGCTAAAAAAACACTCAGTGATAAAAATGAGTTTTCAGAAACTATTAAATGAAGGAAAAAGGGGAGAATAAAGAGATAGTGGATAGAAAAGCAAAGGAAATACCTAATGAAGAAGTCAATGTTTGAAGACAGACAGTAATATGAAAATAGGAGAATAGGAAGTATGTTTAGACAGACAGCCAGCATTTAGCAGGAAAATAAGGTGTCAGAAGAGAAAACGTTAAGTATATTGAATGCTGAAAAAGGAGTTGATACTGAAATAGGCATTTTTTTCTCCTGATTTCCACCCTTTTTCTTTCTGGCTGTATTGGCTAATGCTATGTTCTGAACCTCTTCCATGCTTCACCACTGTTGCAGATGCTACTAGAACATTAAAAACACACGGCATTGATTTCGCGTCCCCCCATTAACACGAAATTACATTTCAAACTGAACTCAACCAAAGAAAAAAATGCAAGCATAAGTTTAGGAGAAACCACCACCACATTTCATTAATATTACTGTTCCGAGGCTGAAGAAAGAAACTGAACACTCTTAATTCCATTCTTGGCCGAGCACAGTGGCTCATGCCTGTAATTCCACACTTTGGGAGGCTGAGGCAGGAGGATTACTTGAGCTCAGGAGTTTGAGACCAGCCTGGAACATGATGAAACCTCGTCTCTACTAAAAATACAAAAAAAATTAGCTGGGTATGGTGGCGCAAGTCCATAATCCCAGCTGCTCGGGAGGCTGAGGCAGAAGAATTGCTTGAACCCAGGAGGCAGAGGTTGCAATGAGCCAAGATCATACCACTGCACTCCAGCCTGGGTGATAGAGCGAGACTCCATCTCAAAATAAAATAAAATAAATTCCATTCCATGCCCTGCCTTCCTTGCAGATCATCTCACTTCATATGCCCACTTATTCACCAGTGACACAGAATGGATACTCCTCCCTCATAAGGACCTGTTAAGCAAAGTTAAGTCTATAATAGGATGTGTCTCTCTGCTGACAGGTAAATTACATTTGGTGTCTTTAAAGTTGTTAGAAAAATATGACAACTAACCAATGATTAGTAAGTATTGTACTCAAACTTTACCAGTAAGCAGAAGCATTCTGCGGACACTGTAAATTTCCTCTCCTTCTTTGAAGAGATCTCTGGATTCCATCACACTTGGGACTGCGTCAGACCCAGACGATCTGCTGTGGCTTGAATGTCCCCTCTAAAACTCATGTTGAAATTTAATTGCCATTGTGATGGTATTAAGAGGTGGGACCTTTAAGAGGTGACTATGTCATGAGGCTTCTGTCCCTCAGAGTGTATTAATGCTGTTACCACGGAAATGAGGTCCTGATAAAAGGATGAGTTGGTTTCATCTCTGTCCTGCCCCCTCGCTTGCCACGTGATGCCTTCTGCCACGTTATGATGCGCATGAAAGCCCTCACCAGATGCAGTGTCTTGACCACAAACTCCCCAGCCTCCAGAACCATACAGCACATCAATCTTTGAAATAAATTATCCATTCTGTGGTACTCTATTGTGGCAGCAGAAAAGGTCTAACACAGCATTCCATGGTAAATCTGAAACATAAATCCATATCACGATCCTACCTATGTGTCCACCGCTTATTCTGGGATGGAGCAAGTTTCCTGGAACATTTGTAAACTTGGACATACTCCACACCCTCACAGGCCCCTGTTGTTTCATAAGAGGTACATGGAAGCTGCTGGGATGGGCAATAGTCCAGGTAACAGAGTCAAAGACAAATCGTAAGGAAGGCCATTGGTCACTGCTGCCCGACAGGCACACCCATACCCTGGTGGCTGTGGTTTCCCCAAATACTCAGTCAAAGAGCTGAACACTGAAATCAGTGTTCTAACTTGCTTACCACTCTGTCTGTACTTTCACTGCCTACATGAAAAATTTGTTGATCTTACATTGAACATGTAAATAAACATATCGTACCTTTCAAATAGAGAATATTTTAAGTACTTATGTACTGAAGAGTACACATGAAATTTGATTACATAGGAAATTACATATGAGATTACCTATTTACACACGAAACATTTCTTTATTGTTGTTTCTGAAATATTTCTCTAAGGTAGAAATTTATTTCGATTTTTATTTTGAGCAATTCTTGCGCACTGAAGTCATATTTTAAAATTAGTTTTTGGGAGACAATTCGCAGGTCTCCGACATTTCTGCATGTCTTACAGACAGAAGCACTGGCTGTCTTTGCTCCCGGCTATCTTTTCAAGGATGCCTTGTATAGCAAACAGTATGGGAAGACAGTGATAGCATCTACTTCTGGAGCAAAGGATACATTTGCTTACAGCCTTGAAAGACAAAGATAGTATCTCCCTCCAAAACAAGAGACATATACACGCATGCTGTACAGTATCATGAAAATGACATGTCCTTCCTAGCAAATAGCAAATATGCCAAGTGCCAGTTTCAAAAGATTCAGGTTTCCCAAGGTCAACTTCCTCTTTTCTAACACAACCCCATATATGTTCAGACGTCACTTGGTCACCTTCTCATTGCCTTGGTGGATTAGGGCTGGAGGAACCGGCCCAAGAGAGTGCTTACATCCTGGATGCTACTATTGCTGTGAATAATAAAATCCTTTGTCTTTGATACAGAAGCCTCATGTCTTCTTCCAGCAATCAAAGCAAACTAATTTGTTAGCTTGCAATTCAAGTGAAATATCAGACCCTTCATAGTTCAAAACATTAATTTTGCTAAAAGTGCATTAAATATGAAGATGCAAATGACATATGAATTTTTTAAATATTTTATTCAAAGAAAAATAAAATTTCTTTTAAAATCAGGTCATAGCACGCTGCATTCCCTAACAGCAGATTTATTCAAGAGTTCCAGAGTGGTTTTATTTTATATTGTATAAGAAAAAAAGGAATCACACTCTGATTCATATAAACTCTTTTATGACTACTTCTTTAAGAGATGAGCTTTTTCCAGTCTATGCTAATTGGAGGTTTTCAACCTGAACTTCTCCCGTTGCTTCCTCTTACTTCAGAAGTGTTCTAAATCTACATTAAGGCTTTCTCCTTTTTGGCCCTAGAAGCACTGTGACCAATCATTGCAAAATGGCCCCAATGTGTTATGCAGCCACATCTTTGTGCCTTTACCTAGTTATCTTCCGTTCTGAATCTGTGCTGCCCTGGGACGTACAGAGCACCTTGGTTTCATCTTGGAATGCGGCAGCAATGATGTGTGAGTTTCAGTGTCTAGGCCTCAAGAGACCCTGCAGCCTTTTCTCCCTTGAGCCACCATGTAAGAGGTCTGGGCCGTCCTGCTGGAAAGGCCATATGGGAAGAGAGGCACTAGAGGATGAAAGAGCAGCCACGGCATTTCAGCCATCCAAGCTAACAGAGTCAAGGAGTCAGGCAGACCACCAGAGATCCTCTGGTGCAAACTGTGGCCACTTGAGGTGTACTCAGCTGAGTTGACATAGAGCAAAGAGAAGACATCTCAGGGGAGCCCAGCCAGCACACGGAATTTTGAAAAGTAATAAAATGATGCCGTTTAAGCCTCTAAGTTTTGTGGGGTTTTTGTTTCGTTCTGAAACAGGGTCTCACTTTGTCAGCCAGGCTGGAGTGCACTGGGGTGAACACAGTTCACTGCAGCCTAGACCTCCCAGGCTCAATCCTCCCGCCTCAGCGCTTCAAGTAGCTGGGACTACAGGCACCTGCCCCCATGCCTGCCTTATTTTTTTTTTTTTTTTTTTTTTTTTGTAGAGACAGTCAAGTAGCTGGGACTACAGGCACATGCCCCCATGCCCAACTAATTTTTGTATTCTTTTGTGGAGACAGTGTTTCGCCATGTTGCCCAGACTGGTCTCAAATTCCTGGGCTCAAGCAATCCTCCTGCCTTGGCCTCCCAAAGTGCTGGGATTACAAGTCACTGTAGCCTGTAAACTGGGAGCCACATTGTCCAGTTAGGCCTCTCGTTTCTGAGGATATTTGTTATACGGTAATGCATAACTGAAACAGACATAACTGTCCCTCTTCCTTTCCAAAGTTTGCGTCTTCTGAACTGTTGAGACCCCTCTTTATCTTTCTCTAAAGTCATCATCACCATATTTCTGCACATGCTTTCACTTGTCCTATAATATGCTGTAGTTTCCTCATCCAAAGAAATAAAAAGCACCCCCTAAACAACATTTGCAAGAAACTATTTATCCACTTGCTTCCATACACCAACAACTGCCCAGAAAAAATACAGTCTACACTCATTTTTACTTCATCTTTACTTTCCATTCAATTCTATCATCTGGCCTGTGCTCTTATCTTTCTACAGAAAGTAATGGCTTAAAAGCCATTAAAACTTGCTCATCGCCAGTCCTGATCTCAATCCTCACGCATTCGGAAATGTTTAGCATTTGAATCCAGTAACCGTTATATTTTTCAGATTCTCTTACTGGCTTCTACGATGATATGCATCCCTATTTTCTCATAACATCTCTGGCTACTCCTTAACATTTTTTCCAGTTCTTCTTTCTCATCCAGCACCCCCCAACCCTCCCCTTGAGGCCCATCTGCTGACTCTGTCCCCTCCCACTTCTCTCTTTATCCTAAACGCTGCAATGTCCGCATCGATGAGTGTCTCAGCTCCGTAATGTCAGTATCTAAAGTCTGTCACGTTGGGTTCCCTTACTTTAATTATGACCTCATTAAAAAGGCCTCCAAATTTTCCTAAACTTCTTTCCCAGGCTCTAGATTTTTGCTGCATGAACCAGCAAGCAGAACGAGCACCTCCCGAGAGCTTGTGGGGAAAAACAGAATATCAGACTCCACCCAGACTTACTGAGTCAGAATCCCCACGTGATTTCCATAAGCATGAAAATCTGAGCAGCGCTGCTCTCAAGGCGTTTCCATCTCCCTTCCAAAACAAACATAATCCTTTCCCTGATTTTGCTGACAGCTACCACAAAACCTTCCTTTCCCAGTGAGCCACTAATACTTTAGGATTTCACTATCTACTGCGTGGGAACAAATGTGGCTGAAAGATCCAATCCTTCAAGATGAATCCTGAGTGGCTGACTGGGCCTAAACTTACGTTAGAGCCAAGCAACCATTTGCTAAGGGTCACACACGTGGGGAGTTCCTGGAAAATCTGCACCTTTTTATCATCCTTATGACCTTCAGAGCTCACCTGAACCAGCCAATAAGAGCTCACATGCCTCAGCCAATCAGGGTTCAGCTGTATCAACCAATCAGAACTCGGTCATGCTGACCAATCCAAACTAGGCGAGTTTCTTCATTTGCATAATCGGACCTGATTGGGAACCTGGACAGGCACTTTTGCTATAAAACCTGAGCCTTTTCCTCCCTCTCTGGAACACACCTTCACATTACGAGAGAAGCTACATCTCCCCAGTTTGCAAACTGTTCACTGGAAAAAAGTTCTTTCTTCAAATTCCTATTCAGACAACCTTTGTTGACACGTGTCACAAAAACCCAAATCTTTGCAATGATCTTCGAAGTGTACTTCTCCCTTACCTGCCCTCAGCTACAGTCTGTCAGCTCCCAGGTTGGGTCCATTTGCCTCCAGGGTCGCTTCTTCCTCGCCTGTGCCTTCTCACTTTTCATTTATTTTTTTGAGATGGAGTCTTGCTCTGTCGCCCAGACTGGAGTACAGTGACACAATCTCAGCTGACTGCAACCTCTGCCTCCCACATTCAAGCAATTCTCCTGCCTCAGCTTGCCGAATAGCTGGGATTACCAAGATGGGCGGATCACAAGGTCAGGAGTTCGAGACCAGCCTGGCCAACATGGCGAAACCCCATCTCTACCAAAAATACACAAATTAGCTGGGTGTGGTGGCGGGCGCCTTCTCACTTTTAGTAACGCGTGTATTATGTTTCTTGTAGACAACTGTGACCACATTCAAGCTGGCCCTCTCCTGTGTGCCCCTCTCTCTCTCAATGCATCCTTCTTCCTGCTACTTAGGGCCAAGCTTCTGACAACCAACAAACCCAAGATAAAATCAAAATAATGAAAAATGCAAAAACTGTAAAAACAGATTTTAAAAATGACCCGAATAACGAGGAAGTCCATGACGACCTATTCTTGTTCAAAGTCACTGTGGGCTTTCTTTTTCCACCGGATTTAAAGTATCTTCTCTAGCATATCCTTCAAGACCTTCCAAAATTCAGCCCCTGGCTGCCCCCTTGACATGGTCTTTATACCCCATATTCTCTAGCTGAAATGGGAAAGCAATGTCCGTTCATCTGCTCACTTAATCTAGAATTCTCTTCATTCTCCCTATGGCAGTGGTTTAAATTTTACCCCTCCTTAGGACTCCCCGTTCCCTCTCACGTGGCTCTCCAGTACTCCAGTTTAGAAATAGGCACTCTTCATTCCTCTGAGCTATCTTAATTTACTGCAACTTATTCCATGTTTTAACACATTACCACATTTTACTCTTCATGCGTAAATCTTCTCCACAGGACTCAGCTCCCCAGAGTTGACGATGACATTTGTCTCTGTAGTCTCCACAATGTGCAACAACACAGTCAACACTCAATATAGGTTTGTTGAGCTAATTATTGAGTGGATTTAGATGGCCCCGAGTTCAGCACTGTTGCTTATACCTATTTTTAAACACTAAATTTAAAATAGGTGTTAAAGAATAGAAATTTCCACATCCGTTTGTTTCACTATGTGTTGCGATCACTGGTGGACTTCCACCCACAAATTCCTTTGGAAATCCTCATAAACTTTGGACCCTATCACCACAAGTGGACGTAATTACAATTATATCCTGGGTGTTCTTTGTACACCCAGGTTAGCCAAAGTCCAAGTTTCTTCTTCACTTTATTTATAAATAAAACTGTTGCTATGGATGTGTCATCAAAAATATGCTACCAGGAAGTAAGGGCACAACCATAAAAAATGCAACCCAGGGAAAATTGAGCAGCTCTATTCCTGCAGTATATAATTCTGTTTAAAAGAAGATTTCCTGCAGGAATGTGGGATGGAGTCTAAAGTTAAATTACAAGATAGTTGAGTTTGTTGAGAGGAAAGAAGGAAAATAGCAGCTTAGAAGCTACCAAGCCCTTACACTGTGGAATTCTATTGTGACAAGTATTTGAGTACATGAGATAGTCTAAATATTTTCAACTAAAATGATCAGACTTACAGGGAAAACCTTTCACTACATCAAGGAGCAGGAAGGAAGGAAAGATATTGTCAGCTTTTGAAATTCCAGTGTAAACAAAACATGGGAAAGTCTTTTACGGGCCATGGCATATGGTCTTTCTTTTTCCTCTTTAAAAAGTAAAGACACTGCTTTCCTCACTTTAATGGTTAACTAACCATGGCATGTTTACGACTGATTATTCTGAAGGGATTTTACTCCCCAGTCCCTAAATGTTACAGTCCAGCATAGAGCAACTGGAAATGGAGAAGTAAATAGCAAGGGAAAAAATAACCTGCTGGGGTAGCTTTTCTCCCAGAGAGGAATCTGAAACTTGCATCAGAACTAAATGGGGGCCTTCTTCCTCCTTTCTAGGAAGAAAATTCAGGCTACCCAATGACAGTAGCCATGCCAACAAGACTCTGGACATGCTGAACTCATAGGTAGAACTGAGGGGTTTCTGTTTTTCATTTATACATTTTTGGCCATCTTTAGACGTTAAGCATGTATATGACATTATTACTTCCCCTATTGCTTCAAATATCAAGGGGCTAATTATGTGTTATTCAGCCTCGATTTTTTTCTTGTTCTTTTCCTCTGGTTGCTATTTAACTGGTTTCTGTTTATTAGGCTTTTTATCAGAGAAGATTGACAGACTGGGGAAAAGGAGGTGATAAAATAAACCAGTTAACTTCGTTACTCAGAATTGTAAGACTTTTTGTAGGAAACGTCTTAGGTTCCATGAGGGCAAGGATTGAGTTTCACATTGTCTTCCCAGCATCTAGAACTGCCCGTCACATGCTAGGTATGCAACAGATTTTCTCAACGTAAGGGAGAAAGGTGAGTCAAAGCAGACGTGGGGATCTGTAGATTACCTAAGAGATTCTGGTCTTCCATTTATATGACTCGTGAGAGTTGGCATCCGTAACAGCCACAAGACATACCTCCCTCAGTCTGTACCCAGCAGTGTCAAAGTTTAGCTGTTTGGCATTACGGCATGGTTGTGACTCCCTGATCCTCATCTAAACCCCAGGCTGCTTCAGAGTTTCTAAGGCAGAAGCTTTCAAACTGCTTCTATGCAGCCCAGAGTAAGAAATAAATTTTACACCAGAACCTAGCACACACACCACACCATACCACAGAGAGAGAGTGGTATGTTTTTAAAACCAAAACAAAACTTTCACAGAATAAGACTTACACTTACTATGTAAAATATACTGGTATGTTCTATTCTATTTTGTTTTTGAATGCTGTTTGCAACCTACTAGATTAATTTCAGACCAATTAATAGCTTGTGACTTACAGTTTAAAAATTACCCCTTAGGGCCACCTTAGCCAAGTGTGAGGATGGAGAAATGATTGCAGAGACTGGCCTAGGTCTTCAGTCATATTTCTGGTGCAGAAGATCCGTGAAGGAACAGTGTTTAAGAAATCCCAGCAAGTTCGATAGGCTGAAGGACTATTGGCAAGGGCCCGTAGTTAGGTGAGAAGAGCGGAAGGTGAGGCTGGGAGTGGCCTTGTAGGTCTTGCTCAGAGAGTTCTTGCAGGCCTTGGCTTCTAGACCTTCCAGTGCTGGGGAAGAGAATAAAGGTTGCAATGGCCCCAGGTGGGTCTGGAATTCACACGGCCGCTCTGTAACCGGCCAGAGCCCACAGCTGTTCACAGCAGGGCATCTCTCGGCTTTCAGCGTCCCTTGTCATGGACCTCAGCCACTCACAGCCAGTGACATGCAGTCTTCACAGGGCACACATAGTTGTGTGTTGAAGGTTATATACAAGTTTCTCAGCAAGTTTCACACTGGTGAAGACAATGTAGCCATATCATTAGCAATGAGAATGAAGATAAAAGGGAGTCCTGACATTGGCACTGGACAGGACTGACGCCAAACACAACTGACTTACTCCAAGGACCGAAAAGCCCTCGAGAAAACTAAAGCAAATACCTCCATGTGTGGGTGGGGCCGTGGTGCTGTCACCTTCATTGTCTAGATGCTGTTTGTTCTTGGCTTTCATGCATTCGTTCATCAAACACTGTGTGTCTCCTCCGTGCCAGGCACTGATCTAACAGCAAGAAGATCTCTGCACTGGTGCACCTGTTGGGAATCTGGGTGACAAGAGTCTCTGCATCGTATCAGAAACACAACATGCACCTTGCCTTCACAGAGCAGTGTTGCACATCTTTCTTAGAGAAAGATCAAACTCACCTTGAAAACTATTTCCAGGACACTCAAATTTGCTGGATGTGATCCCAAGAAGAAACAAGACAACACGGCATTGAGTCTACTGTAGTAAAAGTGGTGCTGATAAAATCGAAACTATTTTCAGCCCACCTCACCTTCATGTTACTTCTCTAGACACACTTTATTCCTTCACCAAAATCGTATCATGTGTCCACCCTAGGCAAAGTGCTGTGTTAGGACTGGCACCCAAAGATGTAAGATGCAGCCTCTGCCCTCGCAGTGCTCACAGGGGAGTGTGGAGACAGGCACACACGATTCCCAGTGTCTCTTGATGAGTGCTATAAGGAAATGCGATAGAGTGCCATAAAATCATTAAGGGAGAAATGCTTGGATCAGCAAAAGGAAGTCAGAGGCTTTTACAGAGGACATGGTGCCTGAGCACTGAAGGATGAGCAGAAATGTGCCAGACGGACAAGAAGGAGGGGCACTCCTGATGGAGGGAACATCACACGCAGAGTTACGGGGTATGAAGAGAACATTCAAACTGCAGAAAGGGCCAGCCGTTCAATGAGAAGAGCTGAAGGTTAGGCTGGTCGTGGCCTTGTAGGCCTTGCTCAGAGAGAGATCTAGCGAAGGGACATGGATTTGAGAGTCACCAATAAGAGTCACTTAAAGCCTTGGACACGGCTGGGGATTTCTAGGACGATGAAAGAACACAAGATGCTCATAATTCTCAGTGTTTAATTTATACCAGAGTGATCGCTTCCTTGTTATACTATTCCCTAGTCCTATCCAATCACATCCTCATCACAGCTAATGTTTATCAAGACTCTACCAGGACTTTCACATGTAGCATCCTCTTTACTCCTCTCAACAGCCCAATTAAACAGGTCCTATTTGTCTCATTTCTCCAAGAGCACAGATCCACTGATAAGAGTCTGGCTCGGAACCACCAGGCAGTCTGACTCCGGAGCCCCTAGGCATGCAGCCACTATGTTATCTTGATATATCCATAGAGGGGTGGCCTGTACCAGGTCCCCAGGCTTGCTCACCTGGGTAATAAACGCTGTCTACACAGCGCTGAGTTGCAACGCCCTAAAGAAGAGGAGTAGCATTCTGCCTGCCTGAACTCTCTTCACATGAGTGTTTATTACCAGAACGCTCTTGTTTTCAGAATTACTTCTCACTGTTCCTTCTAGGCTACCTTTGAGACTTCGTTAAAGCCTTTAACCTAGATCAGCTGTTGCTATTTGGCATTTATTGCGAATAAGTTGCAAGGTGCAGAATCAGGACTTAGTAGAATACTCTCAAAGCCTACTGGACAAAATCACTTCCAATGCATTCGGCAGTGGGAACCACCGTGACAGCACTGTACTTGTTTGGGCTATGAATTTCCTGGGAAATGGAGGTTAGTTTATACTTACAACCACTGCTGAGTATAAATCAAATGAAAACTTCTGAAGCCAGATGCTTCATTTGTTATTTTAATGTACATTTTATTTTCTAAAAGATCCACATTATCTTCTCCAGTCGCAAACTGAGTGGCTGAAATAATCTCTGTGTCTTTGTGGGTAGAAGCTTTCATGGTCAATCCACACTCACTTGTCCTGTGAACTTGAACTCTTGTGTGATTTTACTGGTGACTGGATTTAAAAGTTACATCTAGCTAGCTGTGGGAGAGTGCCAACTTAAATCGCTCTCACAGAAGTCACAAAAATGCTCGGCAGAAGGGGTAATAAAGTAGTTCCTTTAAAGTTAAATGAGTCATAATTCAGCATGAAGTAGACTGATTAGGGAAACGCTTACAAGTTGGTGGTTGGTTGGGGTCCTGGAGTCATCTCGGCAATCGGGTGATTCTGATGGCCCTTGGCAGTAACACACAGCAGGGACGGGTCATGTCAAGAGATTCAAACCCAACTTCAACCTTTTGGTGTTTGAGTATGTTAACTGTTGGCTAAATGCCACTTCCTGTTCCTAAGAAAAGAGCCTTGAAAAAGTCTCATAAAAAATGACTTAAAAGGCTTCCCTGACTTCAAAGTGTTCTTACGAAACAACATTTTGATGAGTTAAGTGTAAAGGAATCAGAAACATACGGATTAAATTTCCCTTCATAGAGTCATGTGTCTAAAAATGGAGGAAGACAAAAATGGCAAGTTTGTGATGCTCAACGTGTTTCAAAAAATGTCCAGGGTGGCTACTGATCCCCGAGTAATCAAATCCTTCCATTCCAATAGAACACCAACATACTGCTATCTAGAAGAGCACGTCGAAGGGCCCGGCTGAATAAAGACACACACATTTGTGCAGGTCAAGCTATACCAGGTCACCCTCTCTAAGGCCCAGCATCCCAGCGTCCACTTGAAAGGATAATCACAGCCTCACAGGACGGAGCTGCAAAGAACAAACAGGATTTCCAAACCATGCCTCTCACCCAGGTCAGGCAATGGTCATCAACTTGCCACACCAATGCATTTAAGCTGACTTTACTATCCGAATGAAGAGAATACAAACCAGCACCCCTTAGCCATGAAGTGTCTTGCAAAAGGCAACGGTCTCTGTATGTATTTAATTTCCACATCGTTAATCATGATTCTGGGGGTTCTAACCTTCGAAAATAAACTAATTATGATTTTCCAAGAGAGGAAAATATCTTTGGCCAAGAATATAAGTGCAGAATATAGAAAGAAACAAAAATCATTTGAACCAGGTGATGTGCAAATACAAACTCTGGTCAAGAATTACAGCTTGTCAGTCTTGCCACTAATTTAACTGACAGCTGATACCTGATTTATTCTGTGTTTGAACACCTTATTAAGAACAAAGCATTTAACCTTGAAGGGCAAATGAAAACAAGACCATACATGTTTGGCAGAGAAGCATTCGGTATCAATGGATGTAAGTTTTGCTAACTATTAGATACTCAATGTAACTCAATCTTTTGTATTTGGTCAAATATAATGGTATGAATTTTTATAGCAGTATTGCACAAGATGGATCCTCTGTAGTTATGGCTAACTCAGACCATAAAGGAAGAATTTCTAAAAGTGGACATTTCTATTTTAATTTGCTTGTTACATGAACTGCTACCTCACCACATAAATGAGCTGCCTTCTTAAAAAAAATTAACGGGAAAAATAGGTCCAAATTAATTGAATCCATAAGTACTTCTTCTAAATAGTACAGTTTTATTTATGTCAATGTATTTCTTAGAAAATAAAATGAACAGAATCTTCAAATACTGGCTTAAGGAATTTATTTATGTTTATATGTAATTCCAATGGAAGTAGATTGGGAAATGAATATATAAAAGTAAATAAATATTACTATTTTATTATTTTTCTTTCAGTATTTCTTTAAATTTTATTCAGGTAGACATGCACTATTTTAGCAACAACCATGTGATTGAAAAACCAATTGCAGATTTTTCCTTATGTGTCAGAAATCACACTATCTCTAAACATATCTCATGACTCAAAGACCCCAGACGAAGGAGCAACCTGGCCAAGACTTTGCTGGGGCCATGCTTCTGTACCTCAGCAAAGTCTGGGGCTCCGGGGAGTATTGCCAATGATGTCACCTAATTTTAGCTACTGGGACAGAATTTTGAACGCTCCATGAGCGAAGAGTTTCAGACCTGCCGAACCAATTTCTAAAGAGGAAAATAGTGTCAAGAGGACCAAGAAATCCTAATATTACATAAGTGCTCTAAGCAGTGATCTTAATTGCTTACTAAATCCCTGGAGGGAAATATTTGCCTTGACGGATCTTGATTATCACTGAATTTACTGTGTCGTGCTTCAGAAGAAGCGATAGATATAGAGCATTCACACAGCAGACACAACAAATATCCTTTCTTTCAATGAAGTTGATATGCAATTTCCTATCCCTCATTCTTCTCTAAGTCTTGTGATTATCCCACCAATTTCCTTTTCATACATCTTGGATATTTTTTCAGAGTGTCTTTACACATGTTGAGTAGGTATGCTCTAATATAATATAATTGCAGGTCAGGAAGCCTTTAATCCAGCAAATACCTCCCCTTCCAGGAATGCAGTACTTGAAATTCCGCTCTTAGAGAACCACTGACATGGGTTAAATATTGTACCCTGAGGTTTTCCTTCTGAAATTTATACCCTTCCCGAAGGGCTGGGAATCAAACTTCTGAAACCTCAGTGTTAATTAATTCATCAAGAGCTCTCAGTATAGGTGGGGAATAGAGTATCGTGAGGATGAGAAGGACAAGACACAAGGTGATTCTAAGACAAGTTTTGCCAGATTTACAGTTTCACCTCAAACCAGTCCCATCTCATGTCGCCCAGACTGTCATCTTCTACCACCAAAATTATATTTCTTCCATATTGTAGAACAATTTTTACATGTATCTTTAACAATTGTGTTATCCGAACATCAAATTCAAATAATGCAACATCATGTAGAAGTCCCCTGAAAAGGGGCAGCAGCAGCCATACCTCTTCCCAGGGCTAAATGCTCCTTCCTCACAGCTAGACTGCGTTTATGATCGCTGTGTTTCCTTTACTGAAAGACTGTTTCCGAGACTCTCAAAGCCGTAACTGGAAGAAAAGTATGGTGGTGAATAAACCTGTAATGACTTGGTTTTAAGATAGGTCTGGGTCATGTCTGGGATCAAAGCAGCAGGCATAATCAAGAATATGTTTGCAATGCATGGAGCAAAGTGTCTCCACACCTTTCAAGGATCTTCCAGCGGTGGTGAAATAATCTTTTCTCACAGAGGAAGTTCAGCTCCACTTTAAAAAAATTGTAATTTTAAGAGCTACAGCATCCACCAGCTAGCTTAGTAGGTGGTAGCGTATTCTCAGATAAACTACTTTGGTTTCAGCGTGTTGGGTAGTAAAACACAAGCCTTTATATTTTTTCTCTGGAGTAGATCTGGTATACTAATTCAAATCTCTGCTATGGTTATAGCTAAGTGAAAATGATGTATTTGTATGGGTAAAAACTAAAAAAGGAGAATAGAAAAATGAAGAAATTTGATTTGTTAGGATAGAGAATATTGGGAGTTATTTTTCTAGCTATAATTGTTACACTTTTGTGGAGTTGTTTTTGGTTAAGAAGAATTCTAACATGAATCCTTTATTTTAAGCCTTGTCTTCATTATACACCGTATAATATACAGGACTGCTGAAACTTTGGAATGATTACAGCAGGAGATGACTCAGTAAGTTCCACAAGCTTCTTTCTTGTATCTGGGTCAAAGTGCCCTCAATATTCAGCCAACACTCTGTGGTTATCATCTCCGCCTATAAAATAGTCATCTAAAACCCATGCAGAAGAGAAACTGAGGCTCAGCCCATCTCCCCAGAAAGGACAGGAGGGTTCAGATAGGGAGCAGTGGGCCAGAGGCCTGGGAAAAACACACGCCCAGTCACCAGAGTCACAGGATGGAAAACTGCCTGCACAGAGTTAGAAAATAGGTAGTATTGGCGCCATTGGTAAAGCAGGCTTGCAACCAATTTATTTTGGTCAAATGCTAATAAATTCCCTGAATTAAGGGAACTGGAACAGTGCCGCGACCTGGATTGGGCTACACCTCCCAGGTCCCGGTGAGGAGACTCTACGTTACTGCAGCTGAGGAGCTGGATGAGAGTCAAATGAACCAGGCACCCTTGCCAGTTAGCCCTTCCTCCTCCTCCTCTTCCTCCCTTGGAGTAGAGACTTCTAAGAGGATGCTCCTACCTCTAACCTTTCACTCAGTTTTTCCTGGTTAGAGTGTTCTAGGCCTTCCATCTACTGCTTTATTGTTTTGCTCTATTTGAAAGGCTCAAAGCCACTTCTATTTGTTGCAGAAAGAAATTCCAAGCTTTCTCCCCAACATTAATACTCTGCACCTCATGTAACCCATCATGGTAGTGCTCAGAAATGTTTTTGTTACTCCTATGATATTTTTTAACATACTACATTATTATATTTACTTTTGGCATATATTTATATGTTACTGTGTTTATTTAAAATGTTTTTATTAATCACACTAATAATAACAGCACAATTATAATTAACTCTAAAAAATGGGAATAATAATAGACTGACTGGTCTTTGCAAATTTAAATTCCATTCCCTTATTTAATGAACTGGGGTCTGTGTTTGAAGTGCAATGGGACGTCAAATTGCTATTACATTCTCCCATTTCAGGATGGCCAGTCACCCTGTCGGGAAACCATCTGGGGGCAGGACTCCTTCAAGCCTGCAGGTGGCTGAGTCTTGAGCCTCTGCCTACAGCACCCAGGCTCTCCTCCACAGCACCCAGGGTCTCCTCCACATTACTGAGGCCTGCCACAGATCCCTGGTGTGAGTTCTGAACCAGCCTTTGGTGGATGCTGTTCTTCCTCTCTGTCCTTTTCAAATCATCCTAGTGTCTGACCTCCTGAATCATATCTCCCTTGAGTTTTCCACCAAACCTTGGTGCTGCTTTAAACTTTGGTTTCCTTCTCAAGCATGATTCAGCCTCTTCTCACCGACTGTAAAACAATTAAGTACAGATATCATCTATCCACATCAGCACCCTGGACCCATATCTCAGCGGGGCCCAGACTGAGGCACACCCTTCAGGTGGAACCAAAGGCAACTGATGTCCTGCCCTACCAGATAGAACCTGATTCCCGCCCCAAAATAATAACACCAATAATAATTATTCAAGATTATCTCCAAAGAAAAGAATATGAAATGTAAAGTTAAAATATGGACTAAAATTAAAATGGCAATACTCTTATTAACATACTTGATAAAGGGGAAGCTTTCATATTGTGTTTAGATTTTAATGTTCATTTTCAATTTTTATTTTATTACCACTAAATAATAATGTTTTAACAGAAGAATTTGGGGAACTTGTTCTGTCTTGTTAAACTTAGTTAATTTCTCATAACCTTCTCTAAACTCCCCTTCGCACATTTCTTTATTCAACAAATAGGTAAGTAACTTTCTCTAGAGAATTAAAAGGACAATTCAACATGCTCAGAGTTCACTGAAATCATTTGACTTCAATGTGCTAAAACACTATTAAATAAAACTCTTCGTTCAACTACATAATGTGGAAAGAATTAAGCTTCAAACCTGGCTTTATTATGCCACATGTGATCTTCTCCTAAAATCAAAACCATAGTGTGGTGACTTGTCATAGCACTGAGAAAGAACAGACACCTATTTTGCATTTTGAAATAAATATAATTCACAAATACATGAGTACTTTAACAGACTAATGAAAACAAACAGTTAAATCCATGGTTATTGAAAAAGCACATGGGATTCTGCTGGCTACATTCCCTTTTGGGACCTGAGGAATGGATTTGATTTTTACCTAAAAATTCCATCTTCTGGCTGGGCATGGTGGCTCATGGCTGTAATCCTGGCACTTTGGGAAGCCGAAGCAGGCGATCACCGGATGCCAGGAGTTTGAAACTAGCCTGGCCAACATGGTGAACATTCGTCTGTAGTAAAAATTCAAAAAATTAGCCAGGTGTGGTGGTGGATGTCTGTAATGCCAGCTACTTAGGAAGTTGAGACAGGAGAATTGCTTGAACCCAGGAGGTGGAGGTTGCAGTGAGCCAAGATTGTGCCACTGCACTCCAGCCTGAGCAACAGAGGAAGACTCCATCTCAAAAAAAAAAATTCTATCTTCTACAGTATATAGTATTTAATATATATATACATAATTTATATGTAATATATATACACACATATAAACATTGTATATTTATATTATATAGTGTACATACATAGGTAATCTGTATATGCATATATAGATTACATATATTACATATATATGTATGTGTGCTATTATATACTATATATGTGCGTATTATGTATATAAAACATATATAATGTATATAACATATAAATATATAATACAATATATATAATTTAATATGATATAAATATATATTAATATATATTAATATTGTATAATATAAATATATTGTATATGTAATACATGTATTGTATATGTTATATAATTATATAGTAATATAATTTGTTATATGTTAAATATATATATTTATATCATATACATATATATCATACATATCATATTTATACGTATATTTATATGCATTATATACATATTGATATATTTATATTACAGTATAGTGTAATTAATAATGTAATAATTGATAGCTGATATTTATATAATACATATAATATGTATATAATTACATTGAAAAAGCACATGGGATTCTGCTGGCTGTATTCCCTTTTGGGTTTTGTAGAATGGATTTGATTTATACCTAGAAATTCCATCTTCTGGCTGGGCACAGTGGCTCATGCCTGTAATCCTGGCACTTTGGGAGGCCAAGGCGGGCCTCATATAATATTCATGACCTAATGAATCATTTCTCCCTTTAGTTTTCCATCAAACCCTGCTTCTGCTTCAAATTTTTCTTCCTTTCAAGCACAATTCAGTCTCTTCACACTATTATATATATATTGTTTATATATAGTACATATAGATTATAAATAACATTATATAGTGATATATGATGATTTATGTTATAAATAACATGTTATATTTTATATAACATGTTATGAGTAGCTTAAGGCATGATGTAGCACGATAGATTTGGGTGTTTACGGTCGGATGCGCGGGGGTCTGATGTGAGTGG
>CAUYLG010068064.1:0-65164 GCA_963573385.1 Cacajao melanocephalus
GCATTCTAGCCTGGGCAATAGAACAAGAATCCCATTCTCTCTCCCTCTTTCTCTTCCTCTTTCTTTCTCTCTTTCATTCTTTTTTTTTCTTTCTTTCACTCTTTCTTTCTTCTTTTCTCTCTTTTTCTTTCTTTCAAAAAATAAAAAAAAAAGAAAGAAAGAAAACTGAGGTTTACAGGATGTTAAGCCACTACTCCAAGCTATTATCCAAAGGTCCCCTGGCTAGTAAGTAATGGGGCAGGGCTTAAAGTGCTGTCTTACCTTACTCCAGAGCCTATGGGCAGATTGCTTGAGTCTCCTGCCTTTGGTGGGAAAGCTGGAGGTCAGAGAAAAAAAGGAGTCATCCCCCGAACTGAGAGGCCAACATGAACAAAACCCCAATATGAAGTCCCATGCAGTATTTCCTCCATCCTGGGCATCCCTGCCACTGTGCTTAGGCAGAAGAGACAGCTTGCGTTATGAGACAAGGATCGATCTTGTCTTTATTTAAAAATCAGACATATTATTGATTGTGGATTGTTTTGCACTAATTTGGATTGTTTATAATATCACATTAAGATATGATTTATCGTGATCACTGAGTTTGTTGGCACCCTCTTACATTTTGCATGCCTCAGGCAAATGCCTCACTCCCCTACTCCCGGCTCTTTGAGGAGGGATAAAGCCAGATGACCACAGGAGCTCCCAGAGAACCTAGTGCTGCCCATCACCCACTCCTGGCATTCCTCTCACTCCTCAAGCGAATTGCTGGGCCAAAATTTCCTTATTATGCGAGAGGAAATTGTCCCCTCTCTTCTTCTGACAATCAGGGCTGATATGAGGATGCAGGGAGAGGAGGCTGAAAAAGCAAACTCTATGGGGCTGTTTCCTCTTCATCTTCTTCTTTTTTTTTTTTTTTTGAGACCATGTCTCACTCTGTTGCCCAGACTGGAGTGCAATGGAATGATCTCGGCTCACCATAATCTCTGCCTCCCCGATTCAAGCGATTCTCCTGCCTCAGCCTCACAAGTAGCTGGGATTACAGGTGCACACCACCATACTCAGCTAGCTTTTGTATTTTAAGTAGAGAAGGGATTTCGCCATGTTGGCCAGGCTGGTCTTGAACTCCTGACCTCAAGTGATCCACCCACCTCAGCCTCCCAAAGGGCTGAGATTACAGGTGTGAGCTACCATGCCTGTCCTGTTTCTTCTAATTATCAAACCAAATACTCCCAGACTTAGTCTCCACCCTGCCACACCAGTTAAGAATTATCCTATTTTACAGGCAGGGAAACTGAGATTCAGGGTTAAGGTGCCTCACCTGAGGTCACACAGCCAGTGAGGGATTCTTGTGCAGGGCTTTCCCCCTACAGGCCCTGCTCTGCGTCCTGGGCTTCTCAGGTGTTGCTGGAGAGCATGGGCCTCGTGGCTGTTGTCCTCATCACACTCTTGCAGCCTCCTCTCTCCAGGAGTCTGAAAGCTGCCTCCTTGCATTGCCTGCGGAATCCAATCCAATCCAGTTTGTAGGGAAAGCAAATGGACTCTGCGGAGAAAACATAGGATGTTATCTGAGTTAATAAGATAACAATTTAATATGTTTCTCATCCCCTCCCCCCAGCCTCTGTCTTAAGCAAGCTAGCAAGCATTCACAGTTTGCCTTTAAGTAATTTAGAAAAGGCATTGGAAATTCCCACCTGCCCTACTCCCCAACCAGCGATGTTTCTTGTCACTGACTAACAGCGTCTGAAATATTTACAGCCCTTTCTTTGCCCTGGGGGTGTATCAGAATAAATCATTGTTACCACCAATAAATCAAAAATTAATCTCCAGAAAGCTCGATGCCTGTCCTGTTCCTCAAATAACAAGTAGCAGAATCTATCCAAGTGACTTGGCATCAACGGAGGCTGTTTCCCCAGCACCCTCAGGGAGAAGGTGAATTACTTATAGCCAAAGAGCAAGGGCTCCACACTGCCCCCTAGTGGAACTGGTCCAGCCCTGCGATTGGCCCCAAGCCGGCACAGCCCTCACCCATATCCACCCCTGGCTGGGCAGCCCTAATTATCATACTAAATTCTCCCAGACTTCACAGTCCCCTTTCATCCTGAGAAGAGCTCTTTCCTTCTGGAAAGGTACCCCCTCCTTTGACATTTTTCTCTTCCCATTTTCTTTACCTCCATATAGAAAGAAAGAGAGAAAGAAAGAAAAGAAATATTTCATAGTTTTTAAGTGAGAGAAACATAGGAACATACATTCTTGGAAGTGTGTGAAAAATGGAGAGACTTGAGGGTCTGAAAATGAACTCAGAGACTTACAGAAATTCACACAAGAGGTGTTGTGCCTTGAATAGACACCATGGCAGTGGGGATGAAGGGAACTAGGTGCTTTCAAAAGATCTTAAAGAAATATAATGAACGAACTTGGTGATCAGTGGAGGAAAGGGATGAGGATTGAGGATAACACCTGGGTTTCTTTGGGGTTGCATAAAATAGTGGTGAGCTAGGCTTATGGGAAGTAAGGAGGGAAGTGGGGGAATTCCACCATGTTGCCGCCTAGGCAGTTGTCCATCCAGACTTGGAGCTAAGTTGGAGGGTAGACGTGGGGAGACGTTCAGGGACATTCAGGGACATGGATGAGACCCCTTCAGAAGGGAGTGTGAGAAGAGAAGAGACCTCAGATGGATTCTTGAGGAACCAAGAATAGGACATAGAGAAAGCAGCCTGTGGCCAGAGGGGTAGAAGGACAATTAGAATGTATGTTCTCACAGAAGCAAGGGAGTAGTACATTTTAGGAAGGGAGTGAGAGGGACAGGAAGTGCATGCAGCATCTATAAACACCAGCAGCGCTCCCCTTTCCAACACCTGACTCTCCTTTCTCTATCTTCTGGTCCCCTCGTCTCTCTCTGTTAACTTCATGTATATTTTCAGCCTCCCTAAACTATGTGAAGGAAAACACAAAAGGAAGCTAAAACAAAACCTTCCTCCCTGCCACCCACCAGCAGCAACAGGGCGGGCCATGGGGTGGAGTGATGTTTTGGGCTTGGGGGCTGCAGAGTAAGAATGCAGGAGAGGCAGGGACTGGGAGCTTTGCACGGTTGCGTCCCTACTCTTTCTCCTTACAGGGCTGGGTCCTCGATGCATGTGGAACTGAATTGTTTTCTTGCCTTTTCCTCTTTTTTTGTTTCTGCCCGTAAATCTACTACTTGAATAGATATCTATATGCCTCCAGTAATGAGATGCTTAACCCTGTAACTACCTGAATTTAGAGAACTTACATTTGTCATAACTGTAAACAATACTGCTCATTGTAGCAAATTTGGAAAAGGCAGAAAAGTGCAAAGAAAATGAAATCCACCCATAATTTCACTACCCACAGACAACCATCATTACTAACATTTCGGTATATTTCACTCAATTTTTAAATATCTACATATATATGTATTTATTTTTATAAAGTTTTCACAAATGAACCATAATCAGAATGTATTAGGTAGGGTAGGTAATACCACCACAACAAAAATGACCTAAAATGTTCCATGCTTAACACATAAGAAGTTTTATTGTTCATGTAACAATATTGGCCAGTTGTTCTAGTTTGCAATGAAGCTCTGCTCCACAAAGTCATTCGGGAATCTGATCTGTTCCCAGTTTATGGCTCCACCGTCTCCTTAGGGAGACGTTTTTGTCTCTATCCAGTTCTCAAAATGTGAAAGAGAGCAAGAAAGAGGCACACTCACACTCTTAAAAAGCCCTGGCTCAGAAGCGACACACACCACTTTTGCTCCCAACCTATTGATCTCATAGCCATATATCTCCACCTAATAGCAATGGAGACTGGAGAATAGTCCAATAAATTATGGGACTGTTACAATAGTCAATAGTCCAGCCATCTCTAGAAGATTGGATTTTGTGGATAGACAGGCACTTCCACAATTCAAAGGCAGTGCTATTCTTTACATCCTGTGCTACTTCCTACCAGTTCCCTAAGCTCCGCCCATCGGAACTGTTTTCTGTAGATGCTTTGCTGTCTCACACTTGATCTATTTTACACTTGCATTCACATACCTTTGAAGGTGCTGTTCCCAGTGCTTGGGGCTCCTGTAATACCCGAATGTCCTTAAACTGACTTTTGTGCTACTCCTCTGCGCCCTTGTATATGACGCTATGGTGAAAGGTGGCTTACCAACAGACCGTGAGCTTCCTGAGAGCAGGATCTGTGTCTCTCATCATCAGATACATAATCTGGTGAATGTTTTTTGTCCTTGAGCTATGGCACAATAGGTACTCAACATGTGTTTCTAAGCAAGAAGGAGGTGGTGACAGGGAATAAGAGAGCAGTTGATGCTGACTAGCGCTGCAGGGAAGTCAGGAAAGATGAGACCTGAAGTCTACTTGATGGAGTGGATGGGAAGAGAGTGGTGTGCTTGTGAAGCCGAAGGGCTGGGAGCAAGTAGCCTCACTCACAGTGGAAGCAGGGAAAGGTCATCCTTATCAAGTGCGTCTCCACAGGTCATGCCTCATCAATTTTTTTTTTTTTTTTTTTTTTTAAGATTTGGGATTTTGCTATGTTTCCCAGGATGATCTTGAATTCCTTACATCAGGTGATCCTCCTGCCTCGGCCTGCCAAACAACACCCAGACCTCATCAATCATTTTTTGATTATATTTTATATATATATATATATTTTTATTGCATTTTAGGTTTTGGGGTACAGGTGAAGAGCATGCAAGATTGTTGCATAGGTACATACATGGCAATGTGGTTTGCTGCCTTCCTCCCCATCACCTAAATCTGGCATTTCTTCCCGTGTTATCCCTCCCCAACTCCCCACCCCATGCTGTCCTTCCCCTAGTTCCCCACCACAGACCTCAGTGTGTGATGCTCCCCTCCCTGTTAAAATAAAATAACATAAAAAATAAAATGTGGTATATATGCCCAATGGAATACTACTTAGCCATAGAAAATAATGAAATGCTGTCATTTCACAGCAACATGGATAAACTTGTAGTACATTATATCAAATGAAATAAGTCAGGCACAGAAAGATAAATAGCAGAGGTTCTCACTCACATTTGGAAGCTAAAACAGTTGCTCTCATAGAAGTAGAATGGTTACTAGAGGCAGGGGGAAAGTAATGGGGGTGAGGGGAAGAGTCAAAGGTTGGTTAACAGCTATACCATTACAACTATCCAGGAGGAGTACGTTTTAGTGTTCTAGAGTACTGTAGAGTGACTATAATTAACCATAACTTATTGTATATTTTCAAATAGCTAGAAGAGAAGATTTTAAATGCTCCTGACACAAAGAAATAATAAACATTTAAGGTGATGGATATGCAAATTACCCTGATTCGATCTTTACATATTATACACATGTATCAAAATATCACAGTGTACCCTATAAATATGCAGAGTTAAAAATAAATAAATTGTAGTATATCTATACAATGGAATACCACTTGGCAATAAAAAGGGTGAACTACTGATATAAACAACAATATGATGCATTTCAAAAGCAGTATACTGAGCAAAAGAAGTCAAACATAAAAAAACTACATATTGTATGATTCCATTTATACGAAATTCTCTTACAGCACAAACTAATCTATAATTACAGAGGGCAGATGTATAACACCCCAGCAGTGGTTACCGAGAAGATTTGAAGGGGAATTGATTGCATGAGGCAGCTTTTCGGGTGTGACGGAACTGTTCTGTATTTTGATTGTGGTGCTAAGTGTTAGAAGATGTATTCGTTTGCCAAAATTCACCCCTCTGTTAAAATGGTTGCATTTTACTGTATGTAAATTATACTTCCATAAAACTGATTAAACAATTTGTTTAAAAAATTAGAGAAAATGAGTAACTGAAGACCAAGTTCTCAATGTAAAATGGGATCAAAACTATAAATAGAAGGGCAAATTTGGCATAAGACAAGATAGACTTTTTTTCTGGAAGATATACTTTTGTGCCTAGAAGAAAGAAACCGAGAATGCAGGAGAATGTAGCTAATTTGGGATTATTTTTGCATGGAGGGGAATAGGGCGGCAAGTGGGGTGGAGCAGGAAGTCTTTTAGGACTGCACTGAAATGTAAATTCAGTAGCCAGTGGCTCTGTCTTCCATGAAGAGGATTTTGATGGCCCCTATATTTTACAGGTGTAAATATGAACCAGGTAGATTTTGGAGGCTATTGAAGGGCACTAAATTGTGAATTTGGAAGTTTAGGCTGTCAGTGTGGGTTCATACTATTAACCCACATTTTATTCGTGGAAAGCCATTTTGCAGTTACAAGGAAAACATAAGGTCGTATAAACCACCCAGGAACCTTAGAGATCTCGAGACGCCTCTGACCACACATTATCATGCAGCTGGAACTGCAGACGTTTGTTGTTGTTTTTTGCTTCGGGTTTCAGGGAAAAAGGAGACAGCCCAGCAAAGTCTTACACATGTTATTTGGAAGTATTGTGACAAGCACGAAATTGGGCTGGTGTCAAAAGATACCACAGTGGCTGCTTCTTTTTATTATTTTTTAAAAAGCAATCTTGATCTTTCAAGCCCTGTGAGAAAAAAAGTTTACTAAATATACCTCTGTGGAGGAGTGTGTTGATTCAAGCGTTTATCTTGTCTCTCATCCCAGGGGATATATTCGTCTTCTCCGGGGCTTCTTACCCTCTGTCATCACGTAGATTTCTTCCATCTTGGGGCTCACTCCTCAGGCTTCTAGAATCTGTAGGATAAAGAGAAATACTGAAGCACTTTCTGGAGAAGGTGGGGCCAGCTCCTCACCTTGCCACATTTGCCTTGCAATTACAAAAGGCAAAAAATTGTCTTAAGCAAAAAAAAAAAGTGAATTTATGGCTTATGTAACAAAAAGTCCAGGGATCTGCCAGGCTGTGGCTACAGCTGGATGAGGGCTCAAGCCTGTCACAGGGGCGTGATGCAGGTCATCTCTCAGTTTGCCTTTCTTCTGTGTTGGCTTCAGTCTTGGCTTCATCTGTAGAAATCTGGCAGTAAAAGCCATACCCCAAATTCTTTTCAGATTATTATTCCCTCTGATATAGTTCTAGGAATTGACTTCTGTTGGCTCCTTTTGGACTGACTCGGGTCATATGCCCATCTATTGATTGATTGATGATTGATTGATTGAGACAGAATCTTGGTATTTTCCCCAGGCTGGTCTTGAGCTTCTGGGCTCAACTAGTCCTCCTGCCTCAGCCTCCCGAGGAGCTGGGATCCATCTTTGGGCCAATCATTGTCACTAAGGAAAATGCAGTATGCTGACTTGCTTAGGAACTCAACCCAAAACTCATGACCCAAGAGAAATGGTGGAGGCTCCCCCAGAGTAATATGATAGCACACTTACTCCATAAAAGGATATGGATAATGGGGAGCACAAACAGCCAACATCTTCCACACTCAGGAGCACTAGGCAGGTTCTTCAAGGCTATCTGGCCCAGATTACTAGGAAGCAGTAGCAAAGGTAAATAAATTTCCTAATTCCTACAGGGCTTCATTAAGCCCTGCAGGAACAGATGTGGTACCTGCCTACAGCTTGGAGAGAACGCTACAGAATTCCTTAGACCAGCTTTCAAGTCTTCCATGCTTTGGCCCGAAATGTTGTCTCTACTTCTATAATTGAAGCCTCTACTCTAGCCTAACTCATCTCATTCAGCATGATACAAAACTCAAGTTCAAATTGCAGCCCCGCCATTGACTGTGTAATCTTGAGTGAGCTATTCTCTGAGCCTATGTCCTCATCTGTAAAATGGGGACAATAGTAGTTCATGTTTTATTAAGATCAGGTTAGAAGGATTAAGGGAGATGGTTCATATATAGTGTCATACCTGAAGAGCTGATTATTCTCCTTTGGCCCTCCCACCGGAAATGCATTCTCGGCCCTTCTGTATCCTGCCTGAGTCCCAGGATACACACCCCTTTTCTAGTCAGCACTGCCTAGGCTCCTTTGTCTTCTGGCTTCAGATTGTCTTTGGCATTGAGGTTGGAGTATCTCTTCCCTGCATGTGTATCACATTTCTGGCAGAGGCTGTGACCCTCTATGGACTGCAACTCCTGCCCTGTGTCCCCTCCTCCATGACTCTACCTCTCACTTCTTCCTTTGGTGACATTATTTGCTTCCACTGTCAGCCCTTGAGGTAGTGATGGCTTCACACACTCGCTAAGCCATTCGTTCCTTAACACCCTGCATTTGCCCCCTTAACCTTGCTCATACCTCTCTGATAGCTCTTCATTAAGATATCTTTATCTAAACCATCTGGTGTAGATGCTGTTTCCTGCTATGACCCTGACTCATGCAATAGTTGGTAACTGCAGGGGTCCTAGGGACAACCTTGAAAATGAGATTGGGGAACTAGGTTTCTTACTTACCTAATGAGGGCATAAATGACCTTATGGTGAAGGGAAGTGGGACATGGTATGGCAAGAAGTAGCATTAACATGACTCACATTATTTAATTAATTTATTTATTTACTGAGACAGAGTCTCGCTCTGTCACCCAGGCTAGAGTAC
Source organism: Cacajao melanocephalus (assembly GCA_963573385.1). NCBI lineage: Eukaryota > Metazoa > Chordata > Mammalia > Primates > Pitheciidae > Cacajao > Cacajao melanocephalus. The sequence goes on from CAUYLG010068064.1 coordinate 8,500, forward strand.
AATGGCATGATCTCGGCTCACTGCAACCTCCGACTCCCAGGTTCAAGCAGTTCTCCTGCCTCAGCCTCCTGAGCAGCTGGGACTACAGGTGTGCACCACCACGCCCAGCTAATTTTTGTACTTTTAGTAGAGACGGGGTTTCACCATGTTGGTCAGGCTGGTCTTGAACTCCTGACCTCATGATCTGCCCACCTCAGCCTCTCAAAGTGCTGGGATTACAGGCATGAGCCACCGCACACAGCCAATGACTCATATTATTACCGATGGTGATGTAGGATGGAGAGCTAGTGGAAGGTACAGTTTTATGTGACCGCTGTTATGGCAACAATGGTGATTACAATAATTACAGGATGAGCCAGCTAGTTCTGACTGTGCTGGAGAGTTTATGGGAAAGAGAGAGAGAGGGAGAGAGAGAGAGAGAAGGAGGGAGAAAGAGAAAGAGAAGCTTTGAACCTTGAACTTCCAACTCAAGACATGAGTGTAGAACTGGAAAGTTTCCGCAGAGGCCTTATAAGAATCCTTTATCTCATGAAGCCTCTGAGAAAACAAAGCTGTGGGTTAGGTCTAAGATATAATTGTGTGGGTTGAAGATTTGCAATGCCTCGTACATGTACAACCTCATCTATCATTAGTCTGTGCTAGAATTGGGCCCTGAGATTGAAGAGGACATTTGGAATAACAAATGAAACTGAAATTCCTGGCTGGGCACAGTGGCTCAAGCCTGTAACTCCAGCATTTTGGGAGGCTGAGTCAGGTGGATCTCTTGAGGCCAGGTGTTCAAGACCAGCCTGACCAAAGTGGTAAAACCTTGTCTCTACTAAAAATACAAAAATTAGCTGGGCATGGTGGAACATGCCTGTGATCCCAGCTACTCGGGAGACTGAGGCATGAGAATTGCTTAAACCCAGGAGGCGAAGGTTGCAGTGAGCCAAGATCTCACCACTGCGCTCCAGCCTAGGTGATAGAGTGAGACTCTGTCTCAAACAAACAAACAGAAACTGAGATAACTGGCCCCCTAGTGCCCCTGAATTACTGGAGAAAGTAGTCCCTTGCATATATTTTTCTATGATTTCACCTAGGGTAGTTGCCTTGCAAGAGACTGTCTATTGTCTTCAAGACCTAGCCCCATCTTATCTCATTGCCTCCAGGCCCATGAGAGTTACATCTCATGGCCTAGAGGAAAAAATGAAGGATCTTCTCCAGAAGGAGATAGTTATACTCCAAAAGAATTACAATGTATTTTTGTTGTGTTGGCAGAAACCTGGCGAACATGTTTGGGAATAGACTCCAAGAGTAGTAGACCAAGGAGGATGAAATCTAGTTGGATTGGATCAAATTTGCCAACGTAGGTGAATTCACCTGAGATTCAAGATGTGTGATAGTAGCGTAAGCAGCTGGGAATGGCTCTAATAGTTTGCCTGGTTAAGTAAATAAATCTTTGGTATAACAATGCCCTACATCTAAGAGGCTGAGTATGCCAGAATTTCCCTAGCACATTGTATAAAGAATCAAAGAATCCGAAGTTTAGTGAGATGGAAAGTTGAAATGTATCTATTACATATTATGTAATCTGCTGAATTCCTCTCCTAAGGCACAAAGGACACTTCCCTTACAAAAGCATTTAAAAATTCATCAGTAAGAACACCAACATCTTTGAAAAGTTCTGTGGTAACTGCTATAGACCAGGATGACAGTGAGATGTTGTCATTGAATTGAAGTCTTTAATATTAACTGTAGTTATCAGAACTCACAGTGACAATTGGAAATGATGATTGACTATCAGAGATAAGATGGGCCAAATACTCCAATAAGACGGAAGGATAGGACGGTAATCAGACTGTTTTGTCCCACATGGATTTATCATTGATCATAGGTGGTGGCAAATTGATCTTTATCAGCACATTACAAAAGAAATGTAATGTGAGCCACATTTGTAAATTTAAAATTTCTAGTAGACACATTTAAAAAGTTCAAAAAGGAGGTGACAATTTTAAGAATACATTTTAACTCATATCTAAAGAGTTATCATTTCAACATGTAATCAATATAAAACATTTATTATTATTAATATTTATAGACTGGGTCTTTCTCTGCCACCCAGGCTGGAGTGCAATGGTGTGATGATGGCTCACTGCAACCTCAACCTCCCAGGTTCAAGCGATCCTCCCACCTCAGCCTCCCAAGTAGCTGGGACTACAGGCATGCACCACCACACCCAGCTAATTTTTTTTTTTTGAGACAGAGTCTCACTCTATCACCCAGGCTGGAGTGCAGTGGCGCAGTCCCAGCTCACTGCAACCTCTGCGATACTTTTTGTATTTTCAGTAGAGACAGGGTTTCACCATGTTGGCCAGGGTAATCTTGAACTCCTGACCTCAAGTGATTCGCCTTCGTCAGCCTCCTAATGTGCTGAGATCACAAGCATGAACCATTTCACCCCACCCTGGCTAATTTTAAATTATTTGTTGAGATGGGGTATCCCTGTGTTGCCCAGACTGGTTTCTAACTCCTGGGCTCAAGTGATCCTCCCACCTCGGCCTCCTGAAGTGCTGGGATTACAGGTGTAAGCCATGCCTGGCCAATATAAAACATTATTAATGAGATGTTTTATATCATTTATTTGTACTAGGTCTTTGAAATCCAATGTGTATTTTCTATGTAAGCTCATCTCAGTTGGGGCTAGCCACATTTCAGGTCCTCAATAACCACATGTGACCAGCAGCTACCATATTAGATAGCATAGATCTATATAATTGGGAAAATTATAGTTATGGTGGACAGAAGCCTGATTCAGGCAGCCATAAATCCAAAACATGATTCAGGCAGCCATAAAGCCAGAAACTTTTCACCTAGTTCACAAAGATAAGGAGGTTCGCAAGCTTAGAATCCTTTGACTGTGAGAGACGTTAGGTCTCTTTAAGAAAGAACCCTGAAATATGACCACAGGGGACTCTGTAAATTTCCTCCATGCCTTCCCAGAGATATCTGACAGGCCATTTGCTAGGGTGACTGGCACAAGAGGAAGGGAAATGTGCAGACCTGGCAGAAGTTATTGGATACTAACTCTGAAGTGATGCTAATCTCTGGAAATCCTAAAAATCACCATAGTCCGTCAGCTAGACTGGGGACTTCCAAAGGTCTAGTGATAAATGAAATCTTGGCTTGAGCTGTCTTACAATGACTCTAGCAAGCCCATAGACTGAGCCTGTGGTTATTTCTCCAGTTCCTGAAGACGTAACTGGAATAGACATAAATGGCCACTGGGAGAATCCCACACAGGTTCCCTGTGCTATGGAATGAAAACTATTAAGGTGAGAAAGGCTAAGAGGAAGCCTCTGGGAAGCCGATATTATTTACCTTCTTACCTGCCAAAATAGTAAACCAAAAGCAATGCCACATTTCTCAGGGTATTTGGAGATTAGAGTCACCATTGAAACCTTAGAAGATGAAGGGTTGGGTCAGGTGCGGTGGCTCATGCCTATACTCCCAGCACTTTGGGAGGCCAAAGCAAGTGGGTCACTCAAGGTCAGGAGTTTGAGACCAGCCTGGCCAACATGGTGAAACCCCGTCTCTACTAAAAATACAAAAATTAGCCGGCGTGGTGGCACATGCCTGTCATCCCAGCTACTCAGGAAGCTGAGGCACGAGAATTCCTTGAACTGGGGAGGTAGAGGTTGCGGTGAGCCGAGATCCCGCTACTGCACTCCAGCCTGACTGACAGAGCAAGACTCAGTCTCAAAAAAAAAAAAAAAAAAAAAAAGGATGGTGGCTCCAATGCATCCACATCCCTGTTTAATACCTGCTTGGTTAGGGGAAACATCATATGGGCTGTGGGTAGTTACTATGGATTGTCTGAGCTTGATTAGGTTGCTGTTGCTGACTACAGCTCCTGTTCTGGTTGTCATGTATTTACTAGAGCAATGGCACCTGGTATACAGCTACTGACTTGGAAAATGATTTTTCCCCCCATCTTAATTAGCAAGAACAATCAGAAGCAGTCTATACAGTATATACTCATGATCTTCAGGGTTATGCAACTGTTCTGCTTTCTATCCTAATATAATCCAGAGTAGCCTTTATGCTTCACAGTACTTCATGCTGGTCCAATATATGGATGGCATTACGTCAATTGCAATGGGTGTGCCAGGATGCTGCAAGAACCTTTGAGGCCTTTGTGAGATATAGGCATGACAGAAGGAGGAAGTGAAACCCTGCAACACGTAAGAGCCCAACACTGACACGTGAATGAAATTCCTTGGAATTCAGCAGTCTAGACGACCTTGGGGTGGTCCTTCCAAAGTTAAAGTTAAATTCTTCCACTTTGTAATGCACATCACAAAGAAAAAGGCACAATGCTTGGTGGATCTCTCTGAATTTTGAAAGAAACATGTGGGTCTTCTACCCTGGCCCATTTACTCAGTAACCCAAGAGGTTGCCATTTTGGGGTTCATCCCAGAGCAATAGAGAACGATGTACAAGTTGCCCTATCACTTATCCCTTATGATCCAGCAGATCCAATGGTACCTAAAGTATTCAGGTACTTTGACTAAAGAATACCAAGTGATACACATTTGACTAAATGATACTGAGTGATTTTGTGACCTGAGCCGTTCAATATGAATTCAGTGTTATCTCATTCACTAAACCATAAAATTAGCTGTGTACAGCAGCATTCCATTACTAAGCAGGGTTTGTCTATGTGAAACCAGGCCTGAGTAGGTCTGGGAGGCACAGGATACATTGACTGAGACTCTCATTGCATCCACTTCCACTGTTTCACCATCTCTTCCTCACCCTACTCAAATGGCCACATGGGAAATTCTGACCAATTTACAGAAGAAGGAAAAATTGTAGGCCTACTCCATAGATGAGTCTATTTGTATCCTGGCATCAGCCAGAAGTGAATGGCTGATGCTTTATAACCTTACTCAGGGATGGCCCTGAAAAACAGTGATAAAGAAAACCTTCCCATTGGGCAGAAACTTGGGCTAAATGTATTATTTGTTTGGAAGGAAAGGTGGATTGAAGCACAAATCTATCTAGTCTCATGGGCAGTGGCTAACAGGTTCACTTGACTGGTCAGGGGCTTGGAAAGACTGAGAGTTGGAGATTGCTATGACAAAGAGATCTGGGGAGAAGCATGTGGATAAAACTCTTGGAATAGGTGAAGGCGGTGAAGATATGTATGACTTAAGAAACGTTAAGCTGAGGGCATTCACTGCAGAGGAAGCTTCCAAAAACAAGTTAGGCAAGATGATCAACTTCTTTCCCCAGCCACTGTGCTACTTGCTCCATGACCCATGTATATAGTGGCCATTGTGCAGAAATGTCACTCACTTCCCTTCACAGGGCTTCCCTGTCAATCACCACGGTTGAGTCCCCAGCTTGCCAGTAGCAGAGAAAAACACTGAGCTGTGCTCACACACAAGCCCCATGGGAACCAGCCTATCACCTCACTTTATTGAATTCCTTCCACCCAGGGCTTTGTCTTCACAGGAACAGATACACATTCTGTATATAGATTTACCTTCTTTGTTCAAAACTCTTCTGCCAACACTGTCATCAGGGGACCTACAGAATCTCATCATTATGGTATCTTATGCAACGTTGCCTCTAACAAAAGGATTCATTTTAATACGAAAATAGAACAGTAATAGGTTCATGCCCATAGAATTCAGATTTTGCCACGTACTCATCATCTGGAGGCAGCTGGTCTGATAGACAAGGAAAACGGGCAGTAGAGGCTCACTTATGACCTGATCTGGGTGACAACACTCTGAGAGATTGGGCTGCCTTCCTATAGGATACCATATATGCTTTAATCCTGTGTCTAAAAGATAGTGCCATTTTCCTCAAAGCCAAAATATAAGGGTCTGAAGACCAAGCGGAGGAGGTGAGAGTGATGCCTCTCACAATGACACCTAATCATACACTATTGCATTTTTCCTTGATGAGCACATTCTCCTGCTCTCGGCAGGTTTGGAGGTCCCAGTTCCCAAAGGAAATATGTTTCCATAAGAATACGCACTGCATTAGTTCTTTGTTGCACTGCTATAAAGACCTACCTGGAACTGGGTAATTTATAAAGAAAAGAGGTTTAATTGGCTCAGGGTTCTGCAGGCTTTATAGGAAGCATAGCAGCTTCTAGGGAGGCCTCAGGAAATTTACAATCATGGCAGAAGGGGAAGGGGAAGCAGGCACATCTTACATGGCTGGAGCAGGAGAATGAGAGTGGGGGTAGAGGGAACATGACACACCCTTTTAAAGCAACCAGGTCTCCTGAGAACTCTAGCAGGAGAACAGCACCAAAGGGTGAAATCCACCCCCACGATTCAATCACCTCCCACCAGGCTCCACCTCTAACACTGGGATTATAATTCGACATGAGATTTGAGCAGGGACACAAATCCTAACCATTTCGTATATACAGCCATGTTTTCATTAAATTGGAAGTTGACACTCTCCCCTCAACATTTGGGCTCCTTGCCACTGAACCAACAGGGTTCAATAAGGGCCTCCCATATCTGGCTAGGTGGCTGGTTCTAGTAGTCATAGGACACTGGGCTGCTGTTATACTTTGGGATTACTGGCTGTTTCAGGGCCCCACGGGGGCTGGCTCCAGAGTGCTGTCTACTGAGACCTCGCCAATGGGAGAAGCACAGGCAGGAGGGTCCTGGCTGGGCTCCATGGTTCATTCCTCTCCAGCCCCAGTGAGTGAGAAGGCAAGGTTTGTGGAGTTCCATTCAATTCAACAAACATTTATTGGAAAGCCTTTGGAGGTAACAATGCAGCACAACTAACTGGAACATTCATGAAATGAATTGTTCTGGTAAATTGAGCTTTCTAAGTAACTAAGTTTTATTCTGCAAACTCTCGTTAAAAATCTCTCTGAAACGTCTGACTCTGCTTTCTTCCCACCATCAACACAGCCTAGTGAGCATGGTTGATGCTTTCTTTGATGAACAGGGATCTTAAAAGCCCTCAAGGTGATTATTTCCAGAAGACCAGGTCTCAGGGTGATAATGCAGATAAAGACAGGGAAGGTGATGGGGCTGGAGGAACTGCACAGGACAGAAGTTACTTTATCAAAAGATAAATTCCCAATATCAGCTTGATTCAAAATCATTTATCTGCTAAAAGAGGAGTCCTGAAGGAATTCTGGTAGGCAGAAATTTTCTAGGAGCTGAGGATTGATTGTTGTCATGACAATAGCTGTGAACCACGGATGCTCGTGTTTACGTGGTGCTCATGTTTTCACGCCTCTTTCTACTTATGCTCTCATTTCAGCCTCATATCAGCCTTTGAACTGGCAAAGGCATGTTTTGCTTTTCCCACTGAACATTCAGAACAACTGAGGCGCACAGGGTCTAAGTGACTTTCCCCACGTCTGAGTGACAGCTGACTAGAGCACAAATCCCTTAAATTGCTGCTCTCCATTTATTTGGTTTCTGTTCTGGAATATTTTCTCAGGACTAGAAAATAGGAAGAAGACAGGCTGTTTTCATGCATCTTGAGAAAGAAAAAAAATAGAGAAAGGAAAAACTCAGTGTGGTGGTCACATTGCAAGGAGAAAGCTGGGCTGCAGAAAGAGTGGGCAGAAGTCAAGGGATTTCCCTGAGACACCTGTGTGTAGAATTACAAGTGACATGTTCCTGCCCCATGGTCCAGAGCCCCAGGCTACACGGTGCAAGTACCATTCTCCACTCACAGTGGCAATCTCCTGCCATTATGCTGACATTCTTGGCCAGGTCTCTGATCAAAGGAACAAAATCAGGAGACAAAGTCAGCCATGAGAACAAAGTTGGAGATGCCTCCCCCTTGGGAGAAGGACACTGGCCAATGGGATGTATTTTTTGCAGGCTACTCCTTCCCCAAAGGGAAGGAAACTGTTTTTGGGTCTGTCAAAGGGGCTCTTCACAGTGGAATAACGAGGGATGCAAAAAGCAAGGACCTGGTATTCAGTGACCTGGGTTCAAAGCCCTGGCAATGTAACCACGGGCAGATCGAATTAATTTTCTGGAGCTCAGCTGATTGCCCATACACGCAGAAGGGAAGAATTATCTTTGACCCTCTTGAATTCCAAGACTACTCTGGAAATAAATGAGATCATGTGAAAAGAAAGACATTTTGTGCTTTTTAGAAACAGGAGACTAATGACAACCAAGTCACTCTTAGAAATTCAGCGGATAATTTATCTGCAGATTTCCTAGGCCTCCTTCTCTTCTCTTCAAATATTTGCCTACTGTTTGCATCTGTTATGTTATCTTAACACATTTCTGCCTTGGGTCTAATTGATATTGAGGATGAGGGGTACACTAATGTTTGGTTGTGAACTGAATAAACACAAGGAGTCACTTTTTTTCTGTGCACATCAATTTTCACGTCTGTAAAATGGAGAGGAGGAGGTTGAGGCACAGTAGTCAGTTCTGTTAGTTGATTTCAAAGCCCCTTACAATAGAACGACCAATGGATTGAAAATTCTGTCTTTCTAAAGAGAAACTAATCTGTCGTGGGCCATGTCTATAAAACGCTAAGTACCAAGTAGGCATAGATGAGTAGGCAAGACATTTAGGAAGAACAAAACGTGAGAAGGAAAGAATTTGGGTTCCCGAGCAGCTGACAAAGCCCAGGAAGAAGAATGGACTGCAAAACTGCCCTGAGCTACTCTGCAGGAGTAGTCACAGAGTTGTAACACCTCTGAAGCTATTTTATTTTAACACCAGCTTGCCCTTGAATTCTTTCCTGGACAAAACCAACAACCCTCACAGACTAAGCCTCGCTTTGGGGCTCACCTGCCTGGCATCATTGTCTCTGCAAACAGGTTCGATCTGTCACATATGTGTACATGTGGTCCAATGGGCTTTCATGTACTTACAAAGCCTAGCTTCATCCTCTCTCTCTAGTCCAAGCAGAATTGCTGATCTCCGCTGAGGATAGTGAAGGCAGGACAACAGAGCTCACAGCTGGAGACATTATTTCTGAGCAGGGGTGACAAGAACACCAGAGTCCAAGCAGACCAACAGGCTCAGAGAAAAAGCATATGGCTGGCGGCCCTGTAGAAAGTCTTAGAGCCCATTCATTGCAAACACACCTACACCCAGGGTGGTGATTTCCTCCGAGGAGGAAGGTGGGAGAGGAAAGAGGCCCACCTTCCTGAGCATGAGGCCACGAGACTCCACACCCTCTGTCTTGGCTCCGCAGTCTGCACAGAAAGCCTGAGCTGAATGAAGGCTTTGGTGGCACAGGGAATAAATGGTGAGCCACTCTGAGTCTGTGGAAGAACTAGGCCAGTGTGTCTCAAAGTGTGAGTCAAGAATCGCTCATATCAGAATAATCTGGCATGCTAATTTAAAAACGTGTATTCCTGGACTCTACCACTGAATCTCAATCTTTGGGGCAACTGGCATTTTTTTTTAGCAAGATATTCAGTGTGATTCTTATGTCCAGTTATGTTGAAAACCATGTGAGCTTTTTGAGTGGTTGACAAATAGTAGATATTTAGCAAAAATACACTGAAAGAGCGAATGCATAAATCAGTATGTCTGAGGAAGTTCATGCCCAGTGAACCAGGGAGTAGCAGGAGTGATAGGATGAGACCCTGGAGTTCACTGGACTTGAAAATGGATTCAAAGGCTTCCAACAGGGCCAACATTCTCCTATACCATGTCTTCCCGACCTAACTAACCTAACCTAACTTTAGGTTATCATCTCAGCTCTAGTCTTTTAAAAACTTAGTTCATTCTCTCTTTGCCCTGAAAAGGCTGCTATTCATCCTTCCATTGAATGTTTAGGTTTTGACTATTGAATTTTTACTTCCAGAATTGTTATATGTTCTTTTTGACAGTTACATACTTTGCTGTATGGTCTTATTCATATCATCCTAGTGCTTCTTCCGTCCTTAATAGTTTAACATTTTAAATGTACTCATTAAAATTTCTTTCCAATGGTTTTATGTCCAGATATTGGGGTATAAATTCTTGGATTTGATGTATCTGCTGACAATTCCTTTTGGTGGTTTGTTTTCTTTTGTGATTATAATATTTGATGGTGAGAGCAGCTCTTCAATGGAGATTACCTTCTATGGGATTCCTATGTGCCCTGGGCTTTGGAAGTGTCCACTTCTTACAAGGCATCTGCAGGACCCCACAAGGATCAACGGCTTCTGGCTGGTTCTTATGTTGATTTCTCAGCTGAGGTCCCTGCCCATGTGAATAGTAGAAATTTAGAACTCAAGCCCATCACTTGGTTCAGGATGCCAGTTTATTGACAATGGTTATCATTACCTGATACGGTTTGGATCTGTGTCCCCACCCAAATCTCATGCCAAATTGTAATCCCCAGTGTCGGAGGAGGGGCCTGGTGGGAGGTGATTGGATCATAGAGGCAGATTTGCTGTTCTTGTGATAGTGAGTGAGTTCTCACGAGAACTGGTTGTTTAAAGGCATGTAGCACCCTTCCCTTCTCTGTCTCTCCTGCTCTGTCCACGTGAAGACATGCCTGCTTCCCTTTCCCTTTCTGCCATGATTCAAAGTTTCCTGAAGCCTCCCCAGCCATGCTACCTGCACAGCCTGCAGAACTGTGAGCCAGTTAAACCTCTTTTCTTTATAACCTATCCAGTCTCAGGTATTTCTGTGTAACTGTGCAAGAATGGACTAATACAGACCCTTTGTATACCCATGGCCACAGCGAACATGAAGCTTTGCTCACCAACTTCCAGGATGGCCTGTGGGGTTTTTCCTATTTTTGTTTCACGGGTACACTAGCTCTCACGATCTTTACCTTCATGACCATTCAACTCCACCACATGGGAACTGCAGCCGAGGCTCCGCTCCCCAGTCAGGTACGGGAACTCCAGCCCCAGTCGATTTGATCATTCCACGAGTCATTTTGGCTTCAGCAACCTCTGACTGCCCTGACTGAGTTTTCTCTCTCTTACTCAGCACTGGGGACTTCTCTCTCCTAATTTTGAGTTTGGCTGTGTCTTGAAATTCTCTTTAGTTCTATTTTATCCAGCAATCCCATGTGTTTGGGAGGGGCGGGGACTGGGGAGGTAAAGTTCTTTTCTATTTGCTCTGTGTGCCCTGTTAGCCAGAAGCCTCCACTCTTGCTCTTACAGCACACAGCTCCTTCTTCAGGTGGGAAGAGGCTTGCTTAATTCATGTTCTGTTTTGTTTGATGGCTGTTCAGAAGGAAGAAAGGCCTGATTGCCTCAGAATTCAGATGATACAATGAAGATTTCTCTCATTGAAAGGAAGGAACCTGAGTGGGCAAGAGAAAAAGAGCCGAGGGAAGAGACTGGCCGGATTGCCTCTTTCAGAAAGACGTTCAGAGCTACTTGGGGCAAGTTGGAAATGGGGCCAACCTCTGAGGCTTGGAGCTCTGAACAAAGAGGCAGAGGTGCTGAGGAGATAATTAACATCAGTAATCTAAGCAGAAACTGCACACAAGCTGCATTAGACCTGTGAAAAAGCCCGAGTCTGCCTGGAGGTGGGGAGAAGACATAAACAAGCAACTGTTCAGATAAGGGAAATTTCTAACAGTTTTGTTAATGATAGAGCATTCATTTTGTGCTATGGAGGTTTATTTTTTTTAACTCTTCTCTAACTGGAGTATTTCATACCTTCTAAGAGGAAGAGTTTTCCACACCATTTGCTAATTAAGTGTTTTAAAACGGAAAGCAAGAGAATGTATACAGTGTTCTATGCTGGGTTGGTTTGTTTTTTTTTCCAACCCGTGTCTGAAGCAGTCCACCTACTGCTCTTGTGCTGACCTTAATCAGGCCATGTTGATCACTTGGAGATCTGTCTCCAGAAACCTGTAAGAATTAAAGAGCATCCATTGACCTTTAAAAGGTGCTCAGGCCCCATGAATGGTGGGAGTATCACACATTCCACAATGAAGACTCTAAGTCAATAAGAGCCAGGCACAAAGGCTCACGCCTGTGATCCCAGAACTTTGGGAGGCCAAGGTGGGGGATTGCTTGAGCTCAGGAGTTCAAGACCAGCCTGGGCAACAAGGTAAAACCCCATCTGTACCAAAAATATTGTTTTAAAATTAGCTAGGCATGGTGGCATGTGCCTGTAATCCCAGCTACTCAGGAGGCCGAAGTGGGAGAATCACTTGAGCCCAGGAGGCGGAGGTTGCAGTGAACTGACATGTCACCACTGCACTCCAGCCTGGGTGACTGAGTGAGAGCCCATCAGAAAGAAGGAAAGAAAGAAAGAGAGAGAGAGAGAGAGAAGAAGGAAGGAAGGGAAGGGAGGGGAAGGAAGGAAGGAAGGGAAAGGAAGGAAGGAAGGAAGGAAGGAAGGAAGGAAGGAAGGAAGGAAGGAAGGAAAGAGAAAATAGCCAATAGGAGTGGAGTGTATCTGTTATAAAGGGCAAAGGAGGCAGTTTTCTGAGTACTTAATGCCAAGGGGGATAAACTACTTCAGCAGATGCTGGAAGAGTTCAGGAGAGAGGTAAACCCCACTCCCCTGTCCCCCATCCTCCCGACACCAGGCTGTGAGCAGTAGTAGTGAGTAAGGTCTCCAAGGAAGCTAACGACTGAATTCTATTCTTACTCAGTGTATATGACTCCAATCATCGCAGCACAAGCAGTTTGATTATGGGAGCTAAATAAATACCACGGACACAAATATCCCCAGGGGAAAGGGGTGAGGGGAGGAGAGAAGCATGGAGAGAGAGGGTACCCTACCCACTGGCTTAAAGCAGGCAGTAAGGGAAAGGATGCTTTCCTGGAGGGAGAGGGAAAGGAAAATGGAAGAAGTTTTTGAATCCTGCTCTGCAGGGCATGGGAGCTCAGAAGCTGTCAAAGCAAGGAGGAGGGTCCATTTACTCTTTATGCTGGGACGCCTTGAGTTGAGCAATTAACATGATGCCTGGACCCAGGCCAGGGGATTCTGGGACTCTGTCCTGGTCCTGATGATGATGTTGATGTTAATGATGATAGCAAACACTTTCATGGTGCTTACTGTTTGCCAGGCACTTTTCAAAGCACTTTGTGTATAATAACTCATTTAATCTTCATAACAACCTTACAAGTTAGGTACACAGAGGTGTAGACTGAGTAAGAAACTTCCCCAAGTTCACACAACCAATAAGTGGTGGGTTTCAAACCTTAGCAGACTGGCTCAGTTGCCCATGCTTTTAACCACAGAGCTCTGTTGCGTTTATATATATGGAGAAATATACATCAATATGTAATGATAGTAATAACAACAACAATTGCTATTGAGGGCTTGCTCTATGCCAGACACGGTACTAAGTATTTGAGGCACATGCATGATCACATTTAACTGTTGGGACAACTCAGTGAGGACAGTAGCAATGTTACCGCAACTGTGGAAATGAGACAGAGTCTTAGTGGTTGCACAACTTAGAAAAGGTTACCCAGTTAATAAGTGATAATGCTGGGAACCAACTTTTGTGTCTAGAGTACATGAGCCCATCCAGAAAGAGGAAAGAGCTTATTTGATCTGTGAAGGGAAGTTCCCCCTCTAAATTTAAACTCATACCCATGACCATGTAAGGCTAAATGACCCTTCCCCTGTTACTTCTGGAAGAGAATGGAAGACACCAAGGATGACGACCTTTCTCAGAATTATTTTCTTTTGCTAACAGCAGTTTTGAGATAAGCAGTACTATAGAGCAGGGGTCTGCAAATGGGGCCAAATCCCATTCATACCTGTTTTTTTGCTCGTGTGTTTGTTTATTTGAGACAAGGTCCCTCCCTGTCAACCAGGCTAGAGGGTAGTGGCATGATCATGGCTCACTATGTCGACCTTCTGGGTTTAATCAATTCTCCCACCTCAACCCGCTGAGTAGCTGGGACTATAGTTCACAGCACCACACCCAGCTAATTTTTTTTTTTTGGAGTGGTAGCATTTCACCATGTCGCTCAGGCTGGTCTCAAACTCCTGTGTACAAGCCATCTACCTGCCTCAGCCTCCCGAGTAGCTGGGACTATAAGTGTGAGCCACTGTGCCAGACCTCATACCTGTTTTTGTAAATAGAGCTTTACTGGAACACAGCCATGCCTATTCATCGATATGGTGTCTACAGCTGCTTTCATACCATAATGGTAGGACTGAGTAGTTGCCATCGAGACCACATGTTCCACAAGCCTGTAAGAAAAAGCGGCTGATGCCCCACAGAGATAAAAAGTGAATGGGTCTGCTTGTGGATTGGATGTGAGAGGAGCAGGAAAGGGAGGAATCCAGAGTGACGTGTAGGGTTTGGGGACATTCAACAATTCATCTCTCTTTTATGGAGCACCCACCTATGTATGTGTCAAGCATTGTACTGCTACATGCTGAGGATCCAGACACGGAGCACAGCCTTGTGGGAGAAGCACACACAAACACAGTGACAGATGAAATAAAGCTTGAGTGAGCCTGGAAAGGCGAGCTGGGTACAAAGCATCCGTAAATGATGAAGACAGCAGTGAGTCCGTTTTTATTTATTATCTCGGATACTGAAGTCAACGTGATATGGTGTTCCTCCTTCTCCTCCAGATCATAAACAACTGAGTGACCTGATAAGTCATGCCGTATTATTAAAGGATGCTGTATTGTTCATTCATCAATTTTGAGAGCGCTCTATGTGCCAGGCACTGGGCTAGGTGTTGAAGATAACACAGACATGGTCCCCGCCCTCATGGCACTTTCTTGATTGTAACAGGACGGCAAGAGAAAGCAAAGAGTAGACAAAAGGGACAAAGTTTGAGAAAGATGAGGGGCTGCATGTTAGGTGGCTTCTCTTGCTCCAGGACAGTAAGCAGTGAAGAGGCAGAGGTGAGAAACTTGGAGTGAGAAGAAAAGGGATCAAATAGTCATCTCCGATAGTGCTAGACTTTTCCCCAGAAGACGAACATAGGGCAATTGCCAGGCAGTATTGGGTGCCAATCCGAGGGCTGATGTCACGAATTTACGGTAAAAGCAGTTTTCCTGGTAGGGTTTTCTTCCAACCACTTTGCACTGCTTGGGTGCAGGCACCAAGATGGCCATGCAGGTCCAGAGGGAGGCAGCCTCACAGCAGGCAAAGCCATCAGGAGTCCAGGGTGTGAAGTCTATTACCTAGCATAAGTATTTGTTCATTGGAACAACATCATGGGTCATGATATTGGAAGTATTGATTAAGTCCAGGTCTGCTGAGTAAAAACCCTGTTTCCTTGTGGAAATCTTAAACTCTTATCTTTTGCTGACAGGCTTTAATGATTCTAATGCAGCTAGGACACTTTAGTTCAACGAGATGATTAGTGTTGTCAATTAGGGCTGAATGCATTGATTTTCTAATTAGCCTTTGGGGTTGGTGTGTCCTCTTCCCTTGTTAGGCTCTGTAAGCACAGGCTGCCAACCTACATGCAAAAAATATTGCCCACCTTAAACACTGCCTTGAGAATTATAAATGGACATTTGCTAATTTCTTGATGTAAGACTGTGACCTTTTTGTAAGTATAGATGTACTTTCCTTCCCCTCATCTTTCTTTCACAAATTGCACCCATAATACATCAGCTAAGATTGATTTCTTTTCTACCCAGTAACTTGAAAACGCTTGTGTAGCAACCTGAATGCAGAGTCCTTGGGATTTTTATAATTCCCCTCCGCCCCCGGCTACTCCCACTAATCTTTTGCAGGCAACTTAACCACACCTTGATAGAAAATGTTTTATTTTTTTGTAAAAGGTAAATTGCCTGTAGAAGTTCTTTCCAAAGCATTCAGACTAATTTTATAGACCCAATTCTTGTCAATAATAATTTGATTGTACATTTAAAAATAACTAAAAGAGTGTAACTGGATTGCCTGTGATATAAAGGATAAATGCTTGAGGGGATGGATACCCCATTTTATGTGATGCGATTATTACGCATCCCATGCCTGTATCGAAACTCTCACGTACCCCATAAATATATACACCAACTATGTAGCCACAAAAATTAAAATAAAAAAATTTTTAAAGAAACAATTCTTTTTACTTGTATTTCATCCATTTATATAGTATTTAATTAAAAATATGTGATTACAAAAGAGTACAACTGGCACAGAGATTGGACTAAGCGCAGCTGGCTCCTGGCACACAGGCAACGTGAGAGGGGAGAGAAGGGGTGGGCACTGTCATCAGCTACGTGACTTCTCAGAGGGACTGCAGAACTGGATGGGCTAAGGCAGCTTCTGCTAAACTCCCTCAGGGCAGGAGAGCCTGAGCTGTGTCAGACAGAGGCCACACTGCCAGCCGACTCTAAGGTGGGATGTGAGCAGCATATAGGACTCCTGCCCCAATGCCACCCACACTCATGCCTAAATGTCAACATAGTGGGTTCTTTTCTTTAGGCTTGAAATTGTCTCTTTTTCGTGGTTATCTTTCAGACTACAGGTCAGCCTTGGGTCAGTGGGGACTCATGAAGTCTCCAGTGTATAGGAAAAGTTGATCATATTAGCTCCCTTCTCATGAAGAAAGCTGGCAGTGTGAGATGTCTAGAAATACGATCTTTTCTAAATTACTGGTTTTTGTCCAGGTGTGCCCGCTTAGAGGCTGGTTTAGGTGTGAAACTGCCCCAGCTGCCCCAGCTGTAGGTGGAGCCAACTTCCTAGGTTTAGAGCCTGGGGCTCTGTGCCCACCGTTGGAGGGCTCCAGGCCCGGGGAGAAGGACTTCCTGCTGCCCTGGCTGCCACTGTCAGCGGAAGGGGCGGGAGTGGAGAGTGTGGGCAGTGGCATTTAGGTGGATGAGTAAGAGCTAACCCAACCTGCATTGTTCTTGATCTTGGCTGCAGCTGCTGCCAGAACTGGAGACCCAGCTGACCGTGCTATGCATGACCCAGCACCCTAGCATTAATTAAGGGGGTTGATGACATTGGAACTCTGGGTAAACAGAGGGAGGCAGATTTCTGGCTCTAGTTCCCAGGATTCTGAAAATGAGAATCTGCTGAGAGAGTGGGGGCAGTGGGTCTGGACATTGCTTCTTCCTGCACAGGAACTTCAGACCTCTGACTTCTGCATCATGGAGAACTCTGGCTTTTGGGGAGGAAATTGAGATGTCCAGGTTCCATGGAGCCCTGGAGGGAGTGGAACAGATGTAATTCCAGGAGCCAGAACATTTGGAAGGTGGGAGCATGTAGGGATTAAGAACACTAGCTTCGTAGTCAGTCTGCCTTAGAATCACAGCCCTGCACATTA
Source organism: Cacajao melanocephalus (assembly GCA_963573385.1). Lineage (NCBI taxonomy): Eukaryota > Metazoa > Chordata > Mammalia > Primates > Pitheciidae > Cacajao > Cacajao melanocephalus. The sequence goes on from CAUYLG010068064.1 coordinate 25,676, forward strand.
GTGCCTGAATAACTTTGGGCTACTTATACAGTGTAACCTGTTATACCTGTGCCTCAGTTTCCTCATCAGTAAAATGGGGGATTCCATACCTACCTTAATGGGTTCTTAGAAGAATAAAATGATAGAAACGCACTTAACACACTATGGGCATATTGGAAGTTTCTCACAAATGCTGGCTTCTCGGAGCATCAGGAGTGCGAGGCTATGATTTGGAGAGGTGGGGTACAGAAGTCAGTGGTTAGACCTCCTGCCTCAGCACCCTCCCCACCACCCCTGCTGCCTCTGCCTCACTAGAGGACTAGAAGTCAAATCGCTTAATCTCTCCAGGCTTCAGCTTCCCTTTCCATACCACAGGAAGCCACCTTCTAGTGAGAAAGCAATAGACCTTGACAGCAATACCAATTTGTAACCTGGGGGCTTTGGGGCATTAGTGTTAACTAAACCGAGGCCTTGCTGAGACAACATCAGAGCTACCTGGCATGCGGAAATTTCTGGATTAGATCACAGGAACCTCCAGTGATAACCCAACCCCACATACTTTTCCACCATTGTCTTTAAAGTCCTAGAGTCTTGAGGGTGACGTTTATAAGTGTCCTCTGGCCTGCTTCATCTCGGGCTTCCTAAGGTCCAATCCCTATATTAGGGTTTTTAAATTTTTCTGCAAACTTTTCTTTAAAAGGTGGAGCCTATTCTCCTCCCCTTGAATGTGAGCCAGACTTCTCTCTAAAGAATAGAAATCGGCGGAAGTGATGCCATGTGACTTTGGAGGCTACATCATGAAAAGGATAGCCTCTGCCTGAATCTGTTTCTCCTGGGTCTCTCACCCTGGGGGAAGCCAGCAGCCACGTCATGAGGACTCTCGAGCATCCTCAGAAGAGGCCCACAAGGAGAGGAACTGGGTCTTCTTGCCAACAGCCCGCACCATCACGCCCATCATATAAGTAAGCCACCTTGGAAGTGGCTCCTGCAGTCCCAATCAAGCCTTCAGAGGACTACAGCCCAGCCTTCATCTGGAGTGCAATCTCTTGAGGGACCTCAAGCCAGAACTGCCCTGCCAAGCCTCTCCTAGATTCCTGACCCCTGCACACTGTGTTTATTATTGTATTTTTATGATGTATGATTTTCATTATGTTAAGCTGCTCAATTCGGGAGTAAATAGATAAATGGCAATAGACAATGAATACGCTCCATCTCCCTGAAGTTACATGTAGTTTGGATGCCCTGCTTGGATCATCCTGGCCAGTCTATCTGCTCTCCTGGGTGAAGGCAGCAGGAGATGCCAGGTCAGGAGTAGTGCTCTGAGGCAGAGAATTTCAACTCCTGGAGAAAAGCTGACCTGACCTTTTATCCTACAAAAGGCTCAGCAGAGAAGCTGCCAGTGGTGTCAGCAAGTGATTACTACTTCTCAAAGAACGGGGAGGGTCCTGAGACCCTGAGCATAAAAGTAGAGCATTGAATGCAGGCCTGGTTTCCAGAGGGTCTCCAATTGGATGACCACTCTACCATCAACCACAGCTGGGATGAACGCTGGCTCACCAGGCCCACTCCACCCCCATGCTTAGCAAGCGCACTTGTGCAGAGTACAGGTGTTTTCAATAAAAGTAACCAGTAAGCTGAGGGCTCAGAGTCCTAACCACATACATTAACCCCTCTTTTTTTATCTTCCCTAGATGCTGGTGTTCCCCAAGTTTCTGTCTTCACTGGGGGCAAGGGAAATGCAAGAGAGAACATTCCTGAAAAGTAGCACCTTCCATTTTTGAAAGTGATACATTGCATGTCACCATGAAGACTGATGAAAATCTGTTAAAATATTTCACAATTGCTGCAAGAGGAAAAAAAAAAAAAAAAGCAGCAGCAGCACTGTAAGATAGGAGGAGGCAGTTTTCAAAGGATGGCACCTTTTTCACATACTTGCCCTTTGCCAACCAGAAATTGAATCCCTGCCCCAGGCAGGCACTCTCTGATGTTAGAACCTGAATACACCTCTTTCCTCATCTCTCTTCTCACTCCTACCTCTGATACTTAAGGGATCTTAAACTCCCCCATTGCTCCGAATACTACCTGTATTCTGATGATTCACCAGAAAATAGCTCCAAGCTCAGTTCCCTACTGAGGTTGAGATCCCTTGCATCTCTGATACGCAGTCAAGGCTATCCACAATTTTGTCTGAGCCTCATCTCCTGCGACCTCACCCTAAATCCCTGTGTTGGAGCCCAGCTATTAGAGCTTACCTATTATTTCCTGTGGCAGTGACTGCAAATTGCCGATCAAAATCCATCTCCATTGTTTCTGTCTAAGAGAATCTAGCTAAAAGACCATGATTCCAAGCCTTCGTGCAACAGGAGGCCACGCAATTAAGTTCTGGCAGTGATGTCTAAACAGAAGTGAAATGTGAGACTTTCGAAAAGCTGTTTAAAGGCAACTGACTCAGCTGAAGGGAGGGTCCTTTGTCCTTCTCTCCCTTTCTTATTTCCCCTGCCTAGAATTGGGATGTGATGGCTGGAGCTCCTGCAGCCATTCTGGACCATGAGATGACCTTGAGAATGAAAGCCATGTGCCAAGGATAGTGGAGCAGAAAAACAGAATATTAAAATAGATATGGCACCATTTTGTACCAGGTTCTGTTCAAAACACATTTCCTTTATTAAATCATTTAATCCTCAGAGCAATCCTCAAAGACAGATACTTTTATTATCCTCATTTTACAGATAAGGAAACAGATAATAGATACGTTTATTATCCTCATTTTTCAGATGAGGATACAGAAAGGAAAGGCAACTTCCTCAAAATCTCATGGTCTGAGGAAAAAACTAAACCTCAGGCCAGTGTGACTCTGGAGTCTCTGCTCTGCGCAGTCACCTTGCATTGATTGCCTGGGCTCCTGATTGGAGCCCAGCCCCGGGCTGCCTAGCTCTGCACTTCTCTTACGTATGAAAGAAACAAACCTCTAGCTTGCTTAAGCTACTGCTATTTTGAGTTTTCTATTGCTGGCTGCCAAGCCTATGCCTACCTGATACATTCTCCAAATTGATTTTCGTGCCTCCAGGCACTTGTTCAAACTGTTCCTTCTGCCTGGAATGCCCTTGCCATTGTACACTCCTCTGTTAGCACACCTCATACACAGAACATCACAGCTATTTGTTTACCTGTCTTCCAAGCTAGATGGTCACCATCCAGAATGGAAGGACACTGTCTTATTATAGTCTGTTTCTATAACATTTAACCTGGTCTGGTACATAATAAGTGCTCAGTAAATGTTCCCTGAATTTAATTGAATTTGGGGAAAATGCCAGTCTTATACAAAAGCAGGATAAATTAATGTGACATCACATATGTTGGGGTGTTACTCCCCTTCCCCTTTCTCCCAACCAGGGCTACCCCAAATCCTCTTTCTTGTTTCTCAATCCTTCCACTAAGTTTGCTTTTTGTTCCACAGTGAAATGAAGCTTACTTTTAATGAGCACTCCATGTATCATGGACATTTCACATGTTATTTCATTCTCTACAACACTGAGAGGTTTTCTAGAGATGAGAAAACTGAGGCTCAGAGAGATCAGGTGATTCTCCCAAGATCACACAGCTGGTAAGTGGCAGATTTAGGTGAACCCAGAACTATCCTATGCCATACGTACATATTATGATAGCCATTGTTTTAAAACACATTGTACAGCATCGAGGGTACTAGTCTGGGATTCCATAACCCTAGTTTCTAGTCAAGCCTCTTAACTCTGGTTTGGCCTTAGTTTTCTCAGCTGTAAATTGTGGGGTGATCTCTGAGGACCCTTCCAGCTCTGGCAGTGCATGATTCTATAACTTAAACACACACTAAGTTTAAGTGAGAGTGTTTTTTTTTCTTAGACAGAGTCTCACTCTGTCACCCAGGCTGAAGTGCAGTGGCACAATCTCAACTCACTACAACCTCCACCTCCTGGGTTCAAGCAATTCTCCGGCCTCAGCCTCCAGAGTAGTTGGGATTACAAGCACATGCCACCATGCCCAGCTAGCTTTTTTATTTTTCTTTGTATTTTTCTTTTTTTAAATAGAGATGGAGTTTCACTATATTTGCCAGCCTGGTCTCGAACTCCTGACCTCAAGCGATCTGCCCATCTCGGGCTCCTGAAGTGCTCAGATTACAGGCATAAGCTACCTCACCTGGCCAAAAGTGTTTTTTATATAGGAAAGTCTTTTTTATATAGAAAATTTCAGAGGCCAAAAGATAAACAAAGGTTGTAACTAGGGAGCTCTGAATATAGAGGCAAGCTTGTTGTTGATTGACTCTGCTTGGCTGCCAGGATCTCAGAAGTCCATCAAGCACAACCCTCTCCTCATATCATATCCAACATAGTCACCCATCTGAGCCAACAAAAAGACAGCAAAAAGGGCCTTTTCTGGAAAAGCCCAAGTCTGCAACCGGATCTCTTTCATCAGAATCCCTAGGAGTGGAGGGGTTTGTCTAGACTAGAAGTCGTGAGCTCCTATGGGCCTGTGCGTATTGACATTCACCTGTGAAGCTCCTGCTGCGTCAAGAATTCCAAGGAGGCTGTCACCTTGGGAGTCTGGGAGAGGTGCAGTGAGTGTGAACAAATATAGTGGGTGCTCTTGGAGGAAACAGAGTGCTGGAAAAATCCCTGAGGGGGTTCCAAGAGCCATAGAATTCTAAATGCAAACAGGCAGGCAGACAAGCGGGCCACTGCCTCTTTGCAATCCATGGGTCTCCACAGGACATCCCTGTGCTTCCCCCCTGGTGTGGGGACACACTCAAACCCATGGCCCTTCTGCTGCAAGAGTTCTGAGTTCAAATCCAGCTTTGATGACACCGTCACGTAAATTTAACATGTATAATTTGTCTCTCCAGATTGCTATTTATTATACAAACCGAACTAAATGAAATGATTCTTCTACTCGAATACATCACCTCTAGTTTGCCACACATATCTGATAATAATCAATAGTGACATTGTACAGCCCTTTTCAGCTTATAAATCACTCTCACATCCATTACCTCATTTGAGCCTCCCTTCAGCTCTAAGCTGGAAGAATTATATTGAATCACATGAAATTGCTGATGTTCAGTTGGTTTTGACTGGCAAAAATGGCACTGTCATATGGTTCAATGTAATATTTGTGCTTTCACTGTCACTTTGCCAATGAGGAAACTGAGGCTTTTAATTGTGTATAACTTGTCCAAGGTTTTGGTAAGTGATAGAACTGGGACTATAGCTCTGATTCTGATTCCAGACATCGTTTGTTCATCCCGTAAGAACTTATTGAGAGCTGCTGTATGCCAGGCACTTGCTGGGAACTAAAGACATTAAGGGGGAAGAGTGCCCTTACCCTGTCTGCCTGGGTATGTGCATAACATTTGGAGGCTATGTAGGGAAAAGAGCATGCACTGGCATCAGTGACACACAGTGAGCAGTCACTCTAAGCCAGGCTCACTTTTGCTTTTATATTTCCACTTATGTATTATTTACTTAAAATACATCTTTATATATATTAAATAAAAATAAAAGAATATATTTTGAGATTGAGTATATGTAGATACATTTTTGAGATACCATATATATATATTTAATTTTTGAGATGGAGTCTTGCCCAGGCTGGAGTGCAGTGGTGCAATATTGGCTCACTGCAACCTCTGTGTCCTGGGTTTAAGCAATTCTCCTGCCTCAGCCTCCCGAGTAGTTGGGACTATAGGCAAGCGCCACCATGCCTAGCTAATTTCTGTATTTTTAGTAGAAACAGGGCTTCGTCATGTTAGCCAGGCTGGCCTGGAACTCCTGACATCAGGTGATCCACCTGCCTTGGATTCCCAAAGTGCTGAGATTACAAGTGTGAGCCACCCCACCTGGTCCTACTTAAATATTTATGTTGTATTGTTTTGAAATCTAATTATTATTTTATTGCTAATAATATTTATATACTAATTAATCATCACACCAACCTTGCCTACTTTACAGGTGAGAAAATTGAGGCACAGAAAGGTTACGTAGTATGTCCATGGTCACACGTTTAGTAAGTAACCAAGCCAGGATTGAAGTCCAAGCAGGCTGACTCTGAAGTCTACTACAGTAACCATGCTGCATCTGCCTGGGCAAATCTGGGAAAACTTCTCAGAGGAGGTGGTCTTTGAGTTGAAACCCGGAGGATGAACAGACAGAGTCCATCCGGGCAGAGGAAAAAACATAGACAAAGGTTCAGAAACCTGAAAAAAAAAAGGCATGCTTTTGGGAATCAGCCTGTAGGACAAAGTATTAGGGAAGGAAATAGTAAGAGATGAGGTTGTCTAGGTAGGCAAAAGACAGGTTTTGCAAAGGGTTTGTATTTTATCCCATAAGCAATAAGGAACCATTAAAATTCTTGTCACGGGAGTGACATAATTAGATTAGCTGCTAGCAAGATCGCTTGGAGGGCAGAGTGGGGGATGTATTGGAGGTGGGAGAAAGACTAGAAGTTATTGTAATTTGGGGTCTGGGTTCACGCACAGACTCCTTCTCTGAACCATCTTGCCCCTAATTCTCCTATCATGATTCGTCCAAGTCCCTGGCCATCTGCTAAATCATTAGCTACTGCTTATGAATCATGTTAGACGCTTACCTTGGGCCATCTCTTCTTTTGGGAATAGTGGTCACACCGTACTACTGGAAGGTTGTGCTTTCTCTGCTGTCCTTTGAGGCTGGTCCTAAGGGCAGTTCTAATGCCGCAGCAGTCCACTGCTGTGTGATGCCAGCATATTGTGCAGAGCCACCTGTAAATCAGGCTCCAATTGTTCCTCCACAGTCAACGGGTCACAGGGGACTCCCATGAAGCTACAGGTATGTGTGTGGGGTGGCAGTGTAACAGGAGCAGGGGTGTTGGGAGAGTGAAGCACATGCGACTTACTCGTGCCGTCAGGACCTGCTTGACCCAGTTCCAAGTCAACTGTTTCCAGCCGATGATGTGGTGGTGCTGGGCATGCTCTTCTTGGCTTGTTGATCAGATCACACCCAATTCTGGATGAGCCACTGGGTTGCATGGTCACCAGGTGTATGTACTGTGTTCAGTCTATGAGGTCTAGTAGAAAGTCAAGAGCTGTTTCTTACATGAATAATTACTGCAACGAGATGATGTCCTTGTCCCTAAACTCCAGGGCCCCCACTGTGATTCTCCCATTGGTACTTTCCAATGGCTCCATATGGAAGCCTGATCTGCCACAGACATTGATCACCATTGCATCTGCTGGGTCATGAAAGGCACGGGACAGAGCAGCTTGCATGGCAATGTGGACATGCAACAGAACCTTTTCTTGCTTTGGGTCCCTCTCAAAGCAGAAGCCATTGCTGCATTAGTCTCAGCTATTCCACCGTGGCGGTGGAAGGGCTCCAGAGATTCTTACTTGGTCCTTCCTATGGAAATAGCCCTTACTTCATGGGTCAGAAGCCAGGGTGGGGAGTCTGCTAGTTGAGGTTATTTATTCCAATAGTTTAGTCAGGAACTGAGAAAATAACTATGGGCTGAAGTAAGTCCCCTACTGGGTCTACCCTGACACAGACTCAGGTGGAAATCCGTTTATCACCTGGCCCTCAAAAGCCGCACACTAACCCATGGATAAAGGGTTCTGGATCCCCAGAATTGGTGTTGTACCAGATCCAGTGTCAATAATCCTTGAAAGATCTGGGTCATTCAGTTACCCTGATCAGTACACAGTTACCCTGGTAAATGGCAACAGACCCCTTTAGGAGAGCCAGAACAAGACTCCCAGTATATTACAGTGCTGTTATTGTGGCACCTTCCCTTAAGAGTACCTGGTCTTCCTGTTGTTAAAAACTCCACGTCTGTGAACTGAATCAGGGATGGAAAGAAGTGAGGAGCCGTGATCCTCTATCGTAGCTCAAATCAGGTCTCTCTTTGCCAGTTCTGGAGTTTGGGGAAGTAAAACAATTAGGTGAAGAGGAACAAAAAGGAAAAAAGCAGACACCTCCCTTGCTCACTGGGTGAGGTTGCACTCTTCTTTTGCTTGGCTGTTGCAGCTTCTCCGGCCAGTCCTGGAGCCTCTTGTGGGCAGGCATCAAAGGCTGGGCGTCTGCTCTGTATGCGAACTCTCGGTGGACCCTGTGGGGACCCTGCACTTCTCATTTTCCTGACCCTGGAGATTTGACTTGGGTTCATTTCATTTCTCCACTACCCCTCAGCCTCCACCTAATGTCGTCAACCCTGGGCTCCAGCTGCCAGGACCCCTTGGTGGGCTGCAGTCCTCCTGTGTGGTGTCACTGACCACTCCAGCTGCCTCACCCTTCCATTTTGTCCACCCAGCTGTGGGGAAATGCCTGGATTGCTGCCAAGTGGTGAGAGGAGGCTGCTTAACTTCCCCTTCCCCCGTCAACGCACACACCTCACCTCATCATCTTTCTCCATGTCTCCTTTCCCTTGCGCAGGTCAGCCAAGCAGACATTCAGCCAGTTCAGGAAAAGGCCATCTTCCCTGCTTCTGTCTCTACAAGGGATCCTCTTGAAATACCCCTTCTCCTTTCCTCTCCCACAAGGGCGTGAAGGGAGGGAATGGCTTCTTCTCGTGTACACTACACTCCCCACAGGCTAACATTGTGGGGATGGGTGGGGTGGGGGTGGTGATACCCCTATAGGGGTATCACTATAAAAGGCAGTACGCCTTTTATACAGGTTGTTGACTAAATCCAGAATGTGTGGCCGGGCACAGTGGCTCACATCTGTAATCCCAACAGTTTGGGAGGATAAGGCAGGTGGATCACTTAAGGCCAGGAGTTTAAGACCAGCTTGGCCAACATGGTAAAACCCTGCTTCTACTAAAAATGCAAAAAATTAGCCCAGTGTGTTGGTGAGTGCCTGTAATCCCAGCTACTTAAGACGCCGAAGCACAAAAATTGCTTGAACACAGGAGGCTGAGGTTGCTGTGAGTTGAGATCATGCCACTGCGCTCCAGCCTGGGTGATGGAGTGAAATTCTGTCTCAAAAAAAAAAAAAATTTAGAATGTGTGTACTTAGCATCTGCTATTCTAAGCATCGACTTTAACTATAATTCCAGACGGCAGGACATGTCTTATTAGACATCCCAATGAACATGGGGAAAGTAAATTCTTCTGGGTTTTCTCAGAGGGCATAGGTGGGTTTCACATAAACCTGTTTCTATCTTCTAAGTTCTATGCATTTCTTTCCTTCATCCAAGGGATTTCTGGCTCCTCAACTCCATTTAGGGGGAATCAATGTGGAGTCTATGTTTCGGCTAACCAAACACAGAATTGAAACCACTCCTAGCAACTTAGAATAGAACATTCAATATAGAATTTCTAGCAAATGTCCTCAACTCTTCAAATTCAGGTACTTCAATACTCTATTGTTCTCTCCCTGGCTTTGGTTTTTCATAATCCATCCCTACATGAATTTTCCAGATCTTTGGTGATTCAAATCAATGTCACACAACACTTGTAGTATGCATGTTTTCTCCTAATTCATCTCCACCACTGTCCCGTGCTGGAATGTTAATGATTTTTTCTAGTCTGGAGATAAAAAGGGTAGCGGCTCCTCCCCTTGTGAGTAGCTCCGTAAGGTGGGTTCATGCAAAGTTTCCAAGCAAGGCAGGGTCAAGCCTCACTGGACAGAAGGGAAGGAGCTACTGCTTTTGGCAAGATAGGCTCAGCCTAAATGAGAAGCTCAAGGTACTATGAGACCAATCAAGTCTTCCCATACATCCTTGTTGCAATTGTTGGGGGCCCCCTCTTTTCTGATCAGTCCCCTATCTTTCACATTAGAAATATGGAGGCGCTGTGATTTTTGACTAGATTTATAATTTGACCATCTGTATGATCCAACTTTGTGACGGGTTTTGACTATCTCAGTCCTGCAAGTGTGAGCCATGAGACATCATTCTGACCTGAGTGTGGTGGCACGTGCGTGTAATCCCAGCTACTTGAGAATGGGGAGGATGCTTGAGGTGAGGAGTTCGAGACCACTCTTAGCAACATAATTGTTATGGGATCTCTGGGGTGTTGATTTTTCTGGCTGGAAACTTCTGTGGCCACAGCACTTTTGTCCAAGTTCTCGTCCTATATCCAGGAAGAATGAGGTATGCAGACAAGTGAAGGGTGAAAAAGGAGAAGAGTTTTATTTAGTGTTAGAACAGCTCAGAGGAGTGGGTAGCTCCTCTCTGCAGGCAAGCTCTCCTGACAAGTGTTCAGCTCTCAGCAGAGAGGAGACCCTGGAGAGGATGGCCCCTCTCTCCAGGCAAGCCATTTGGGTATCTCTGCAGGTCTCCGGAGCTCTCAGCAGAGAGGGTATCTCCTCTCTGTCAGCCGCTGGGCCCATCACATCCCATTCCCTATCCATCTCTCTGCCCTCTTCCTCTTCTGGCCATCCTCTGCCCTGCTCTGGCTGAGCCCAGGGCTTTTATGGACCTCAGAGGGGAGGAAGTGGGTGGTGATTGGTCCATGGGTAGCCAGGGGTGGCCTGGAATAGGCACCAGGAGTCCCCACTTCGGTCAGCAGGACTGGTAGCCTGGCCCCCAGCCTTAGGCCCTTCCTGACCGAAAGGTGGGGCCTTACTGGGGACCTGCCCCCTTCCTCCCAAAAATCAATCTACCTTCCACTGCCATTCACAGCCCCCAGGCTCTGCCCCAACCCCGACTTCAAGATCAGGCGCTGGGAGTGGAAAGGAGCCAGGCAGCACGAAAAGATACGCTGGAACCTGCAGGGACAGGGCTTATTCCTGGGAACCCAAGGGTGCAGGGTGCAGAGGCACCCGGCTCCTGCACCTGGGAGGGCGTGGCAGCCGCACCAGGGAAGGCAGATCCTGCCTGCTCCCCGCCCTCCAGCAAGGGAACAGGGAGGCTCCCACTCACAGCTGCAGTTTGGGCGGCCGGAGCCCCGCCCAGGAGGGGCTGCTCCGTACAGCAGGGGTCCTGGGTCTGCAGCTGCGGGTTGGGAGGCTACAGCGGCACTCCGGGAGCTTCTCTGAAGGTCTGTTTCCTGCCACTACTTAAGACACCGATTTTTATATCCGTTCAGGTTCCTGATTGCAAACATCAGGAATGGCTTAGACTGTTGTAATCTGAAAAAAGGATTTACTGAAAAAGCGCTGGGTAGCTCACAGAGTTGCTGAGATGACTAGAGTACCATGCTCAAATAACAGGCAGGAAAGGGGGCAGCCTGATCTCCGGCAAGCCAGCCCTCCACTCAGAATGCACTGAGGGTCTTCCAGGTACTGGCCTGGTGCTGCTCGGCCGAGAGCTTGGGGTTGCTATGTAATTCACCACCATCCGGGAAGAGCTGATCAACCAAACAAACCATTTTAGTAAGAGAACAGAGTGTGTTACTGATCTGGAGTCCCCAGGGAAGGAGGGTGCTAGCTGAACAAGTGGAGAGGGGAGGCATTCGAAGCTCTGCACTCACACCCAGGCGCTCTTACCACTGCTGGGATTAGAGAGGGCTCTCTTTCTTCTCAGACCTCAGGACACAGGCTTTTAATTCCATCCTCTTATATACTTTTATTCTAAAAAAGGCTATTAGAATTAATAAGCTCAGTCATTCAGATGTAAATCTACTTTGTTACGGGGAAAGAATATCTTTAAAATGCGTACACATTAAATTCTGTTGAGTAATTTATAGGTACACAACCTGATCATTGAATCCATCTTGGCAACCACTAAGTCTGACTTTTGCCATTAGCTTATAATGATTCCACCTTTCCTGAAGCCCCTCCTTCCCCACTAGAGGCACTTGAGTCTTATCTGCATGCCCAGTCCTGCCTCAAACTCAGAGGCATCCAGGCCTCAGTCACAGCGATTTTAAGGAACCCTACCTAGTCCAGGAGTCAGTCACCCAGACCTGCTCTGACCACAGGACCTAGTTGTAGGGCCTTGTTCGTGCCCAAGTTCTCACCAAACACCCCTCCCTGGCCCTGAATATCTGCCTAGAAAACCTGGCAAGAACCCAATTCCTCCAAGGCTGAGGCCCAGCCTTACTCTCATTCATCTTCCTGGGATTCTTAATCCCATCATTTGTCCCAGAAGTCTTGCCCAGGGCCCAGCCTGCTGTCAGCTCCCCTGGATGTTGACCACCTGCCTGTTTGGCTTTCCCCTGGTGCCTGCTACAGCACCTCACCATCCCACACCCACACTGTGGTCAAGCACTGCCGGAGCCCTCTCTTTTTCCCTTTGCTATGCCACCTATGCCCACACGCACAATCAGAGTACACGCGCTGGCTGGAATGTCTCCCACCGTCCACAGCAGGGCCTGCGCACCCTCCCCCAGTGAGTGGGACTGGTTTCTTTATTCTGATCTCTCCTCATCGGTGCCCTTCCACTGTTGACTGAGTTCTAGACTTCCATTTATTATAACACAGCTTGTTTCTTTCCTTGAGCCTGCCTGCTTATAATTTGTGCCAGCCCTAGACAATGGTTCTTTTGTGCTGGTCTCCAGGAATGAACAATTCATTGATTTCAGGTAAAAAGCTGCTCTCTCTACAACAGAATGGCTTCAAACGGATTGTTTATTCATGTGAGAAAATAGCCTTTCTCTTATCTGTATGCTATTACATTTTATTCATTCACTTAATTCATATTTGTTGAGCAACTACTATATAATCAGGTACTGTGTTAAGCACTAAGAATATAGACGTAATTCTGGCATGGTTCTTACCCTCAAAGAGCTTATAGTCTAGAAGAACTAAAGGTTTTATATCAAAAGAAGTACAAAACAACATGCCAAGTGCTATTTTATTTGAAGCATAAGTAGAATAGGATTGATTTTTAAAATTATTTTTAGCATTATAGGGGGTATTTGACTAAGTTGATGAACCCAGAAAAGACTGGCACCCAGTGAGAGGAAGGCTTGAAAGTGCTATAGGTCCCACCTCCGAAGCATCACTCAGCTGTGGGGGAGGGGAGCAGCTCCCAGATGAGGACAGGAATGAGAGGAAAGAAGCCGATGAGCCTCCAGAAGTGGATGGAAGTGAGACTATGAGCTAAATTTAGAAAGAATTAAGCCCCAGGTGTGTCAATCGTCATTGCTCAGCAAATGAACACTCTAACAGATCATTATTCTAGGTCTCAGAAATGCGTTTTATATGATCAGAAACCAAACCCAAGGAGAGAGTCCCTGGAGTTAAGGAAAAACTTGTTCCTTTTCCAACTTGTACGTCTTTAGAAGGCGTACAGGGTGGAGTTAAGTAGCTGGAGCAGGTCAAGTGTTAAGAACCATCTTATGTGTTGCAGACCAGAAAAATTAACAACAAATAATACATGAAAACTAGGCTTCATTGAAAACAAAACCAAACCAAAAAATCTATTCATTTGTTCTTTCTTTTAGAATCGTTTAAACATTTTTTAAAATGAGGTAAAATTTACATAACATAAAATTAACCATTTTAAGTGAACAATTCAGTAGCATTTAATACATTCACAACATTATGCAACCGCCATCTCTAGCCAGTTCCAAACATTTTCACCATCCCCAAAGGGTCTCCATTAGGCAGTTACTCCGCAGTCCTGGGCAACCACCAATCTTCTTTCCATCTATATGGGTTTCACTATTCTGGATATTTCATACAATGGAACCATGCAACATTGACCTTTTTTGTCTGGCTTCTTTCCCTTAGCATAATTATACACATTGTAGTATGTATCAACACTTCATTCCTTTCTACAACTGAATAATATTCCATTGTATATCTGTACCACAGTTTGTTTATCCATTCATTCCATCCATAAGGATTTGGCTAAGGTGAGTAGTGCTACTATGAACATGTGTGGTCCTGTATTTGTTTGAGTGCCTGTTTTAAATTCTTCTGTGTGTAAGCCTAGGAGTAGGATTGCAGGATTATATGATAATCTTATGTCTAACTTTTTGAGGAACCAGCCACTTACTCATAATCAGAATATTGCTTTAGAGCTGCCAAAAAAATTGTAGAGAAAAAGGAAAATATGACTCCAGAAGCCCATTCCTGGGGAGGTGGAGGTATGTACTGCTGACTGGTCATCAAACCCAATTCTTCCTCTTCCTGAACACACAGCAAGGTTACATTTCCCAGTCTCTCCTGCAGCTGGGGGGTGGGGCATGTGTCTTCATTCCTGGCAGTAGACTATGAGCACAAGGTGTGTGTGGTCACTCTAGGCTTGGCCCATGAAAACCATGCGCAGGCAATCCTCCATGCTCTTTCCTCTTCTGCAAGCTCTGTGCAGACAAGCATGGCGACTGGAGAAGCCACATGATGAGGATGGAGAAGCCACCAGATGAAAGGAGCCTAAGGTCCAGAATTACCCCTTGAAGGAGACCTACCACCAATCGGTAACATTGGTTTTGGACTGTAAGTGAGGGAAAAAGCTACTGTTCTTGTCTGGAACCATGAGCATTGATGAGAACTCTATCACAGCTGCTAGCATTACCTGACCCTTACTCTAAAGGCAAAAGAGAAGACCACATCTTGCTCAGAAGGACCTGATGTGTGGGGTGAGTGCGAAGGTCAAAGACTGAGGAGAGGCCCGAAGGCCAAAGCAGCTTGAGACTGGAGTGATTTGAGTCCATGGTCTTTCTGGGTCACACCCAGAAAAAGATCCAGAGTCCGGCCTCTGGAAAGCTTAAACATTCTACCAGGCCAGCATCAGGGCCAGCCTGAGCTAGGACTGTCTGTGGTGTTCCTAGCATAAGGAAAGAAATGAGGCCTCTGCACCTAGCAAATTGTTTCAATCAAGAAAATTATGAGTTTAAAAAAACAAGTTGTTTTTGTGACTAGACTAAATAGACTTGAGCTTCCTTAAACTCAGAAATCTGTTGATGCCCCTCTGTTTTTATGCTTTGTTGCTTTCTTTGATAATTTCCCATCTGTCTTCTCTTAGTTTCTTTAGAAATTGCCGTTCGAAAATTCCAAATCAGGCTGTCTGATAGGGGATGGCAGAGTCAGGGCAAACTCAGGCCGGCCCTGTAGAGGGAGAAGAGCGCCACTAGAGGTTGGGTGAGGTAGTGCAGGGACTGGTGTTTCTGTCTGGTATCTTGGTCTTTGGGACAGGCAATTTTTTTCAGCTGTAAGACCAAGAGCTTCAGGCTTCTTAGCATCCCTGGCCCTGCCCCCCTACATGGCAGTAGAGCCCCAGCTGTGACAACCACAACTCCCCCAGGCATTTCCAAACACTCCTAGGCAGGGCCAGTACCCTAAACCCAGGTTGAGAACTAGTGAATGGAAGATGGGAACACCAGACAAAAACAGAAAATTTAGAAATCTAAAGAAAACCATAAGGGATTCCTGAAATGTGCCCTACTTTCCTCATAGCAGGGCTGTTCTGTAGCACCATCATAAAGATTCTCTCCTTCTTTGTTCGTTTTTTGTTTTGTTTTGTTGGTTGGGTTTTGTTTTGTTTTTGTTTTTTTGTTTTGAGACAGGGTCTTGCTCTGTTACCCAGGCTGAAGCGCAGTGGCATTATCATAGCTCACTGTAACTGTGACCTCCTGGGCTCAAGCAATCCTTCTGCCTCAGCCTCCTGAGTAGCTGGGAGTACAGGCGTGTCCCACCATGCCTGGCTATTTTTAATTTTCTTTTTCTTTTTCTTTTTTTTTTTTTTTTTTTGTAGAGACAGGGTCTCCCTATGTTGCCCAGGCTGGTCTCAAACTCCTGGGCTCAGGTGATTGGCCCACCTCAGCCTCCCAAAGCACTGGGATTACCGTCATGAGCCACTGTATATGGCCTCTCTCTCTCTCTCTCTCTCTCTTTCTCTCTAGAACACTCCATCTTCCTTGTTGTTCACTCAGTTTCTAACCAGTTACTCCCTCTCCCTAGTGTGAATCAAAATTTTCTGATTTTCAGCCAGGCGCAATGGCTCACGCCTATAATCTCAGCGTTTTGGGAGGCTGAGGTGGGCAGATGGCCTGAGTTCAGGAGTTTGAGACCAGCCTGGGCAACATAGTGTGACTTCATCTCTACAGAAAATACAAAAATTAGCCAGGCATGATGGCACACACCTGTAGTCCCTGCTACTCGGGAGCCTGAGGTGGGAGGATCACCTGAGCCCAGGGAGGTCGAGTCTGCAGTGAGCCGTGATTGTGTCACCGCACTACAGCCTGGGTGACAGAGTGAAACCCTGTCTCAAAAACAAAAAATTCTGATTTTTATTTTCTCAAAAATGTGCGTTTTCGCCAACCTTAGACTAAGCTTGTCCCATCCACGGCCTGCAGGCCCCATGTGGCCCCGGATGGTTTTGAATACAGCCCAAGACAAATTTGCAAACTTTCTTAAAACATTATGAGGTTATTTTCGGGGGAATTTCTTTTTAGCTCATCAGCTATTGTTAATGTTAGTGTATTCTGTGTGTAGCCCAAGACAATTCTTCTTCTTCCAGTGTGGCCCAGGGAAGCCAGAAGATTGGACAGCCCTGCCTTAGACCTTCCTGGTGTCCTGCTGGCCTGTTATCAGCTGTTGGTCCATCACGGGATCCAGTATGTCCAGAGCCCACCTTATTTCCTCTTCAGAGCAATAGGTTGGGGTGGTGATCAAGGTCATCAAGGTCCTCAGGGTTTAACAGCACTGGCGAAGGCTGGGGGCAGGAGGAAGCCCGAAGCACGGGAGAGATCGGGACAGACAGTGTGGCTACAGGCTCCACACTGGGGTACACTGGGACAGAAGTCAGAGAGTCAGGCTAGAGGCAAATGATGATGGCCTCACTCCTCACCTGGGCAGTGGGTAGGAGGAGAATGCCCAGTGCTTTTTGGTAGAGCTTGGAGGTAATGGCCTTTCGTGATGGTGATACCACAGTAGATCTGTATCCCTGGGGAACAGAAGGGAGGAACTGAGCTCAGAAGTCAGTGCCAGATGAAAGGAGAGGAGGGTATCTTCTTGCCTGTAATTCTTCTGGGAGTCACCTAGCTAGAATCAGATGTCTGATGTGATGTGACAATAAATATGAAGAGTTACTCTGGGAAGAGACCCTTGAGAACTGGCTAAGAGGGGAGCACAACAATTGACCTGGGGGTGGCTAGGTCAGGATGCCCACCAACACACTGAGACCCCTCCAATGAATCACACTCAATGCATTTACTGATTAATTCAATCAGGCAATTGGTTTGACTATCTCCCAATTACCATTTTCTCTTAATTATAATATGCATCTCCCCTCTTCCTTGCATGCATTTTAACATTTCTGAAATGGGGATGTGTCTTAAAATAGACCTGCGTGTTTATTGTAAAGTTTCTTTTTGAGGCAGCTGTTAAATCAATGATGCATCTTATAATCAATGGTATATTAGAATGAAGAAAATAGGATAATTACCAGAATTGATTTCCCGTTTTGATGCATTATAGATAAGATTATTTATTGGGTACCCAGAAACACCCGTGCTTCCTCACACATGCACATCTGTTTGTGGGCAGCTTCAGCAGGCCCTGCATATGCACACACGTGTGGTCACCACCGTAGGGATTTGGATGCCATCAGACCCTCAGGGAGCCCAGAGAAATGCACAATGTGCTAAATCCCACCCTCCCTTTGTAAATGTCATGAAGAAATTGCTTTTGGCTCACTTGACCGCTAACTGTGCTGCTGATTGGTCTCAGTGAGGGGCAATGACGCCGTACCTGGCAGGAGACGAGGCCTGGCCAATGAGATTCAGGCCAGCAGACTTAATGATTGCTGCTGACACAGAAGCATCCTGGAGCTGGGCACTCCCCATCTGGCACAGCAGCCCTGGTCCCCTTGGGGGCTCAGCCACTGCAGAACAACACAACCTGCTTACCAGTCTGTTCTCACTTCAGGACCCGGCTTGGTTATCTTCCTGTGATGGCTAATTTTATGTGTCAGCTAGGCTTAGGGATACCCAGATAGCTGGTAAAACATTCTTTCTGGGTGTGTCTGTGAGGGTGTTTCCAGAAGAGATTAGCATTTGAATCACTGCACTGAGTAAAAACCATCATCCTCACCAATGTAGGCAGGCACCATCCAATCCACTGAGGTCCCAGATGGAACAAAAAGGTAGAGGAAGCGCAAGTTTATACTTTCTCCTTGAGCTGGGCCATCTATCCTCTTTTTCCCTCTGACACTGGAGCTCCAGTTCTCAGGCTTTCAGACTCAGACTGAATTACATCACTGCTTTCCTGGTTCTCCAAGCTTACAGATAACATATCTCGAGACTTCTTGAGTGAGCCAATTCCGTTAATAAATCTCCCCTTATATAGCTACATATCCTGTTGGTTCTACTTCTGTAGAGAACTTTGACAAATTCATTTCCCATCCTTATTCCTAGAAGAAAAGAAGGATGTGGGCGACGAAGTGACCAAGGCTTGTCTTGGGAAGGAGAAAGAGGATGATGGATGATCACTAAGCCCCATCCGTTAGGCTAAGGCGGTAGAGAATGTGAACAGGGGATCAGATGAGGCAGCAAGACCTCTGTGGGGAGAGCCCATCAGAATCTTTCCATCGAGGGGTTCCCTGCCCCAGAGCCTGGACTTGGAAGAAGTGGTACCCAGTGGATGAGGGTTCCTCTTCTCTCTCTGGGCCTCTAGGATTCGCAAGGCATGTAGGCTTGGCTATGTTGGGAAACTAGTCTTTCCTGCTGCCATTCTACTGTGGTCCCTCTGCTCAAGACACCACCCCAATCTAAATTTTATGCCTGTGGAAATTTCTGGGACAGAGTGTTTTGCTTCTGCCTGGCTCCCCTTTGATAGGTGGCTTTTGTGCTGTGGGGTGAGAGGGAGTGAGATGGGTGAGGAAGAGCTTTGACTGTGATCTAGACCTGTGTGTTTTGGCTCCTTTCCTCCAGACCAGGGAAGAAGGAGACTGACCACGTGGAGCAAGTGCTGCAGCTGCCGGCCGAGGAGCAGTGGCCCCACTGAAGGACTGTCCCCACCCCCGCTACACAAAAGCTGCAGAGAAGCCCCAAGGAGATTGATCAGTCACCGTCTCTGATTTGTGATTTCACTTAATGCTATTAAGGGGGCAGTTTGGGCCGTTTGCTGGAGAGGACTGGAAAAGTTCCAGAATCCTTGGCTAATGAATCCCAAGTATTAATCCCATTAGTCTTCTACTGTCTGCGGCTTCTGACTAGGTCTCCCGCCGCACCCCCTCCCAGTCTTCCTTCCTATGGAGAAAGCTCTCTGACCCCCAAGGCTCATGGCATGTTCCCGTAAGCCAGGACTGGCCTTGCTCACCAGGCTAGTTTTACCAGAAATTGAACAAGCAGCAAGGGCTGTCACCCATGCAGGGCAATTGGGGTGATTGCCTCTAGACAATCATAGAGTCTCGGTTTGAGGAGCTCCAAGAGATCATGGAATTCTTTTTCCTCATAGTAGTGGTTAATAACCTTTAAAGGGCACACACACACAATCACTTTCTGCAGAAGGTCTAGGCTAGGTTCCAAGGTATCTGCGTTTCTAACAGACATACTTACCATTTTTATGCAGGTGGTCTATGAGCCATACCTTGTGAGATGACATTCCAGTTCTGCTATTTACCTGCTGTGTGATTTGGGGCACATGACATCCTGTAAATGACTGGGTCCCCTACTGCTGTTTTTTTTTTTTAACCAAGTCTTCTTCTGCCACCAGGCTGAAGTGCAGTGGCACGATCTCGGCTCACTGCAACCTTCACCTCCTGGGTTCAAGCAATTCTTCTGCCTCAGCCTCCCTAGTAGCTGGGACTACAGGTGTGTGCCACCATGGCCAGCTAATTTTTATAATTTTAGTAGAGATGGGGTTTCACCATGTTGATCAGGATGGTCTTGATCTCCTGACCTCGTGATCCACCCGCCTTTGCCTCCCAAAGTGCTGGGATTACGGGTGTGAGCCACCGCACCCGGCCCCTACTGTTGGTTCTTACAGGTTCTGGGCCCCCTGGTTTCTGGCAGAAGGAAAAGCTCCATGATAATCAGTCCACATCCTGCTCCAAATCCTGTGATTTGGGGCACACATAGATGAGGATTTTACTTGATTTGTGAAATAGGGAAGACAATGGTTTGGGGACTTCTGCTTCTGGAACAATGGAATAGATATGCTTTTCCCTATACCTCCTGCTCAGTATATCTAAACACCCTGGACGTCATACATGACACAAACCTAAGGAGACTCTGAAAGGTGGAAGGTAAAAGGAAAACTGGCAAGAGACCTTGGAACCTGAGGAATAACAGGATTTTCTTTTTGCCTCGTGCATCTCATCAGCAAATAGTAGGAAAACATTTGGACAAATCACTCCTCTTCCCATAGAAAACGCAACAAGGAAAAAGAGAAAACACGTAATAAAAATAGCAAAAGAAAATTTTAACAATTTTTAATATCTTTAGAAATGTAGGAAAATATCCTACATCTATGAAACAAAAATAGGATTCTATAAAAGGAAACATTCAGAGAATAAGAAAGAGTTCTTGGAATGCAATATATATATATGGGAGAAATTTCAAAATTTAAAAACAAGTTGAAAAATAAAGTTGAGGAAGTCTCCCAAGACTCAGAATAAAAATAGATGCAGGGATGAGTGGGGACAGGAGACAGAGAAGAGTTAAGAAAATTAGAGGATTAATTTATGAGTAATAGGAGTTCAGGAAAGAGAGAATAGCAAAATGGGGGAGACATTAGCAAAGAAATAATGATTAATTTATTTTTCCCAGAACTAAAGGGATATGAATTGCCACATTGACAGTTTTTATACTGACAGATTTTCTAGCGTGTGAATATAAAAGACAACAGAGAACATCTTTGAGAAACTTCCAGAAATCAGAGATAAATGAAAGACTCTAAATGCTTCTAGAGATGAAACAAAAAAAACAACGACAAAGTTTACGTAGAAAAGATGAGGAAAAATACTGGAGGACAATGGAGCGATGCCTTCATAATTCTAAAGCAGGGGTTGGCAGCTGTGGCCTGAGAGCCAAATCCAGATCCCAGATTGATTTTCTGTGGCCCCTGAGCTAAGGATGATTTTTCAATTTTTTGAAGAGTTATAACAAGAAAAACATAAACAAGACCAAAGAAGAATATGTTACAGAGATCATGTGTGGTCCCCAAAATCTAAAATATTTGTCATGGTTTTTTTTAACAGAAAAACTTTGCCAGCCTGTATTCTAAAGGAAAGTTCTTTTCGAATTAAACTATTAAACAAATGTAAGAATATGTAAAGCTCATTTCCAGACTCATTCTATGAAACCAATATTGCCCTGATACCAAAACCAAAGACATCACCAAAAAAGAAAACTACAAACCAACATCCCTTATGATTATTAATACAAACATACTTAAAAGTACTAGCAAGCCAATTTTCAGCAATATATGTAAGGATTATACACTGCAACCAAATGAGATTTATACCAGGAATGCAAGGTTGATTTAACATAGTAAAATTAATCAATGTAATACATCATATTAATAGAATCAAAGATAAAACCATACGATCATCTCAATAGGCAAAGAAAAATCATTTGATAAATCCAACAGCCTTCTATAGTTAGAACACTCAACAACCTAGGAATGGAAGGGAAGTTCTTTCATGTGATAAGAGACATCTCTGAAAAACTCACAGCTAATGCCATACTTAATGTTACAAGACTGGATGTTTTCTTCCTAAGATCAGGAACAAAGCAAGGATATTTGCTCTCATCACTTCTTTCAAACATTATACTAGAGGTTCTTCCAGGTCAACAGGTTAAGAAAAAGAAATTGAAGTAATCTATCTTGGAAAAAAAAAAAGAGATAAAACTATATTTGCAGATGACATAATCTTGTATAGAGAAAATCTGAAGAAATACACTAAAAAAACTATTGGAACTAATAAATGAGTTCAGGTGTGTCACAATGCAAGATCAATATACAAAAAATCAATTATATTTTGAAATACTGACAATTTAAAATCTAAAACTTAAGACATCAACAAAATAATCACTTTTATTATCACAGCAAAAGGAAGACGATGCCTAGAAATAAATTTAACAAAATAAGTGCAAAATATGTACACTGAAAACAACAAAACATTTTTGAAAGAAATTAAATATCTAAATAAATGGAAAGACATCCCATGTTCCTAGATTGGAAGACTTAACATTGTCAAGGTGATAATACTCCCCAAACTGATCTACAGATCCAATGCAATCACTATCAAAATCCCAGATTCATTTTTCATAAATTCACAAGCCGATTCCAAAATTTATATGGAAATAAAAGGGACCTAGAATACCTAAAACAATATTCAAAAAGAACAAAGTTGGAGGACTCATACTCCCAATTCAAAACCTACTATAAATATACAATAAACAAGACAATGTGGTCCTGGCATAAGGATTGACATATAGATCAAATTAATAAAATTTAGAGTTCAGAAATAAACCTTTACATTTATGCTTAATTAATTTCAAAAAAATATTAGGACAATTCAAGGGGAGAAAGCATTTTCTTTTCACCAAATAGAGAAAACTATATATCCATATGCAGAATAATAAAGTTAAATTTCTATCTCATATCACAGAGAAAAATAGCAAATAACTCAACATGGATCACATACCCAAATATAAGAGCTAAAACTATAAATCAGGCAGGGGGCAGAGGCTCATGCCTGTAATCCCAGCATTTTGGGAAGCCAAAGTGGGTGGATCATGTGGGGTCAGGAGTTTGAGACCAGCCTGACCAACATGGTGAAACCCCATCTCTACTAAAAATACAAAAATTTGCAGGGCATGGTGGCACACACCTGTAATCCCAGCTACTCCAGAGGCTGAGGCATGAGAATCACTTGAACCCAGGAGGCAGAGGTTGCAGTGAGCCAAGATCATGCCATTGAACTCCAGCCTGGGTGACAGAGTAAGACTGTCTCTAAATAAATAAATAAAACTATAAATCCTCTAGAAAAAAAATGATAGGAATATATCTTTGTGATCTTTGGTTATGCAATGGCTTCTTAGATATAACTTCCAGCATGAGCAACAGAAAAAAATAGAAAAATTGGACTTTATCCAATTTAGAAACTTCTGTGCATCAAAGGAGACTATCAAGAAAGTGAAAAGACAATTTATAGAATGAGAAAGTATAATAAATCATATGTATCCAGAACATATAAAGAATTCTTAAAATTCAATGATAAAACACAAGTAACTAAATTTAAAGAATGGCAAAAAAGTTGAATGGACATTTCCCCAAAAAGAATATACAAATGGCCAGTAAATACAGGAAAAGATACTCAGCTTCATTAGGCATTAGGAAAATGCAAATCAAAGCAGTAATGAGATACCCCTCTATACACAATAGGATCCCTGAAATAGAAAAGACAGAGAATGAAATGTGTTGGTAAAGAGGTAAAGAAATTGGAACCCTCATACTGTTAGTAATGTAAAAGAGTGCAACCACTTTGGAAAATAGTTTGGCAGTTCTTCAAAACGCTAAACAGAGAGTTAGAGCATAACCTAGCAATTCTACTTCTAGGTGTATATACCCAAGAGAAATGAAAATACATGTCTACACAGAAACTTGCACATGAATGTTTATTGCAGAATTATTCAAAATAACTAAAAGGTGGAAACAAACAATGTCCATCGACTGATAACTGGACAAACAAAATGTGGTATGCCCATAAACTAGAATATTATTTAGCAATAAAAAAAGAATAAATGCTGGCTCATGCTCCAACTTAGATGAATCTCGAAAAAAATATGCTGAGTGAAATTAGTCAATCACAAAAGACCATGTATTGTGTAATTCCACTTACATGAAATGTTCAGAATCAGCAAAACCACAGAGTCAGAAGGTAGCTTAGAGACTACCTGAAGTTGGAGCAGTAGATTGAGGGAAAATAAGTGAGCAAAAATGGTGAAGGACTGCTAATGTGTACATAATTTCTTTTGGGGATGTCAAAAATGTTCTAAAATTAAATTGTGATGGTTGCATAACTGTGTGAATATACTAAAACACACTGAATTATACACTTTAAATGGGCAAATTTTATGGTATGCAAAATATGTTTCAAAAAAGCTGTTAAAATACATAAAAACATTTTCAGATATGCAAGATTTCAAAAATGAACCTCCCACTTTTCTTTTCACAATAAGCTACTTGCAGATGTATTCTGCCAAAAGAAGTGAATAAACCAAGCAGGGGGGGGAACATGAAATCCAGAAAACAGGAGTTTTAACACACAAAAGAGGCAAAGGGAATTCCCAGATTAATGGTTAAGAGAAGCTCCCAATGACAGTTGTGTAGCAAACTTAAGAGAGTTACAAGTAAAAGAAGGATGAAATGCACCAGGAGGAAATCCCTGAGTAGAAAAAGAAAAATGAAACAAACAGACTACCTAATGTTTGCGCACATTGCAATGACTTTTATTGTTCTTTCAGAAAGTCTGAGAATGAATTTGTGGTAGATACCTGGAAAACTGAGAAACAAACAAACAATGAGGCAACTATTAAATCCAGGTAAAACATAAAGTAGTTTTATTGTGTCTCCTAGATTAGCAGTGAATTGCATTTCCAAGATCATAACATCATAAACATCATAAAATCAATGCTCAAAATCAATGAGCGTTGATGTTACCCATAAGGTAAGATTACTATATTGAGTGGATGGGGAGGAGGAATGGGTGGCATATTAGGCAGCAGGAAAGTGGGAAAGGATGGTGTGAGGGAACACAATCCTCATCTTCCACACAGGAGCCAAAGAACTAAACCTAAAAAAAAACAAGAAATAGTAGCATAATTTGCTGTTTACAAATAAAGAGGGAAAAACAGAATAGTTGAAAGCAGTTGGTTCTAGAAAGCAGAAATTCAAAAATTTGGTGCAGAGGATTGTAATTTTTAAATTATGGATGTGGCAATATGATTTAATTTTAAAAACAAAACTAAAAACAATATTCATGCATTCATTAGTTTAAAAAGAAAGAAGAATAAATAGTTTTTAAAATAAGGTAGACAGTGGTACTGCAGCCAGCCTTTCCACAGGGCTCCTCAGCTGCCGCACTCCAACCTTTTTCCTTTACTTCAATCTTCATCAGTCTCTCTCCTCAGTAAATTGCCTTAGCCCCCTAACCACCTGCTCCTGTCTGCGTCAGTATGGTATGTTTTGGCTTCTGCATCTGGTCCTCTTGCAGTCATCCAGGTCCATTCCCTCTCTCGACTCTTCCTTCTGCTTTAGAATCCCAGACGTGAGCTTGGGCCAGCTTGACTCGGAATCTGTCAGCCCCAGCCAATTAACCTGCTGCAGGCTGGTTTTCGTGGCTGCTCCACTCTCCTTGTACATACTCTGCATGTACATCAGTGGCAGCTGTCAGCCCTGCCTCTTCCTGTGCCTAGAGTAGGCTGCATTAAGCATGGCTTCCAGGCGGGTGGGCTGGCAAGATGAGTACAATGTCGTCTCCTGAGAGCTGGATGCTGCATCTGTTAATGAAGCCACAGACCACTTACAAGCCACAAGGTCACTCCCCACCTCATTCTAAATCCACTAAAGTCATGGTTCCTTTTCAAGCTATGAAGCCACGTCTTCCCATTCCTATAGTTATATAACTATATTTTGAGCACAAATGCAGCATATTTGTCTATATAACATTTTATCTTTTGGCTTCTTAAAATGTTGTTTATACCGATTTTTAAAGCAGGGGGCAAGGACAAACGCTGCACACTCAAGGCATAAGTTCCCAGGCATGGGCTGGCAGCGTGGATATGATCCTTTCAGACCCTTGCCATCACATGCAGAGGCATGCTTGGGATGAACGTGGCTTAGAGTGCCACGTGTGTGCTGTGTAATCCAGGAGAGGGACCATGGTGCTCCATCGTCTTGCATATTAATGATGGATGTGGGAAGGGATAGATAGATCTTTAGCTTTGCAATTGGTTACAACCTTGCCAGCATGAGAAATAGCCTGTTCCCCCAGCAAACTCATGTGAGGAGTTTGCAAATTCGCATTGGCTCCAACCTGAGTTCTTGAAGCCATCCTATAGGACCAATATTTTGCTGGGTTACCTAGGGGAGAGTGTCCAGAGTCATCTCCAGCAGACAATCTGATTTGTCTCTCCTCATCTAGTCTTTAGATATCTGATTTTGTTGATCTTTGTATTATCTTTTCCTCTAAGGTTTGTGTCATTTAGTCTTTATTCAAGCTACTGATTAAAATATTGATGATATTTCAGGATGACAGTTACCAATGCTCTATTACACCAATCAGTTCTCCATCTTATATATTATCATCTGTCTTATTCTTCTACTTTTTCACAACATGGTTATGGGAGCCTTGGTCCAATTCCTGCTAAAATCAAGAAATCCCGTATTCATCAGGTCCTATCTACAAGACCAAGACATGGCAGGTAGGGGCTAGACTCAGAGGCAGACAGTGAGGAGAGGGTTCAGGAAGCCTCATCAGGAGGAGTTGGAACTTTTAATTGCACCCAGGGGATTCATCAAGGGCGAGAAGAAAGCGTAGCAGTGAGAAGAGCCCAGATCATTAGCCTATTAGGGTAAATGTGTTCACTAATGTGTGTATCAATCCTCCCCTCTAGGATTAGAGAGAAGCCTAGACAGCCTTGGCATCTAAAAATAGAGACCACTAGAAGTGGAGAGGGTTCAGAGAACTAGGAGATGAGGGAACCCCACTCACTCCTTTCTCACTCCCCCTTCACATGGCACCTGGTTTCCTCACATGTAAGAAGGTGATCTCAGAATTGTGTGCTACATTACTTTCTTGGGAATATCAATTATCTTCAGTGCAAAGGAAGAGGATGATACCTAATCCATAAGTATTGAACTTCTCACTCCAGGCTCAACAAGAACAGGATTTGGGGTACTTCAAACCAGATCACAAGGTGACATATCACTCCACTTTGAGTTCAACTCAGGCATCACTCCTCTGAGAGCTTTTCTGCCTCTTCCCCTGGTCTCCTGGATACACTGCCATTGTACTTATCACAGTGGATTTGCAGACGTTTGTTTACATGTCTCTCACATCTACTATAATGACAGCAACTTGACTGAGTGCAGGCACTGTGCTGTTTATCTTTGCATTCCCAAGGCCTGGTATGCACCTGGTATATGCTACTCATGTGCCCAGTGAAGTTGGGGACCTGGGGTAGGGGGGCCTTGATAGGGCTACGGTGGCATCATCCCAACTGTCCCTCCCTCCTCCACCTAACCTAAGTCGGTAAGCTCAGTGCATGACACGTGGCATACAGTAGGTGCTCAACAAATGTTTGTCAAACAAATAAAAGCAAAACATCTGCCTGCCTGTGAGGAAGGTCCAGGGACAACCCTCACAGAAGACTCTGTCTGCATAGCTCACCCCTGCTCTCAACCAACCAAGGCCAATGAAAGAGCCCTGTGGCCTACCATTATAGATTTCCCCTGGTGATGACAATAATCAGCATGGGTCAGAAAGGGCTTCCTCCAGTCAAGGAATGAGGAGCTACAGCTCCTTAGCAGCCTCTGGTGTGGAGGGCACCCTGCCCTCTTCACCCTCACCAGCCGTTCTGACATTGGCATATATCAGTGGAGCTCCTGCTATGAACCAGGCCCCAAAGATAGAGCAGGTGACAAATGGGTAAATTTCCTGCCTTTACGAACCTTACATCCTTCCTTAGGGAGGCAGGCAGTGTGAACAGAACGGAACACACCAGATGGTGGTGCAGGTGTAATGAGGAAAACAAAGCGGGTAAAGGGATGGAGAGTGCTGGGCAGGGGCTGCCTTATCAAGTGTGGTCAAGGAAGACCTCCGGGGAAGCCAGCTTGACCTGCGCACTCACTCCTGCTCCTCTCTGATCCCAGCTCCCTTGCCATCCCTGCTCCAGTCACACCACTTCCATGCTGTGTCTCCAACCTGCCACGCTTCCTCCCACCGCAGGGTCCTCACTCTTCTTCACACTCCCTGCAGCACAAGGTTTTGCTTAAATGTCACCTCCTCAATGACACCTGCTCTGGCCACCCGATTTAAAGTTGCAGCACCCTCTTTCCCCATGCTCCGGAGTCTGCTCTATTTTTTCCCCAAATACTGAACACCTCCTAACATAGTATCTAATGCACTGGTTTATTGTGTGCATTGCTCATTGTCCTTCGCCCCTCAGTGGACTGTGGATGTGACTCGTGCCGGAATTCTTACGGCTTTGGTTTACTAATATGTTTCAAGTGCGGGATAATGCCTGCCACAGGGTAGGTGCTCAATAAGCACTTCAAACTTTCACTCATTCACTTGGCACTGAAATGTATGCTCTGTACCAGGCGCTGCACTCTAGTGGCAAGAAGACCCCTCACGATGGTGGGAGGGAGGGGAAACGCCATCCCCGCTTCCCTGTGAGCTATGCTGGTCTGGAGCTGGTGGGAAAGGGAGGCAGTGTGGTCAGTTTGGGATTCTCTCTAGGCTCTGTTTCCCTGCCACTTTGCCCCTCTGCCCTCTTTACTCCAAAGGGTACGGGGTTCAGGATCTTTCTCATATTAGGAACATGAAATGGGACCAGATGGGGTGGGCAGGGTCAGGGACCTGGAGCAGAGTCACAGGAGGTTGGGGAGCCAGGGGCTGGGGGCAGGATGGGGGAGGGGCCCTTCAGGGTGGGTAGAAATGGAGGCACAGGGCCTCCTTCAGAGGCTGAGGGAGGGGAAATCCTTGTCCTTATCCTCTTTCTCCAGGATTCTGTAATGAGCCTTGCAACACCCATTTTCAACTCTACAAGGCTCCTGGCGCTCTCAGTGGTATGTCTGGGAGAATTAACTGCCTGAATGCCTAATGACAGACATGAGGAGCAGAGAGCCTGTGTGTGTGTGTGTGTATGTGTGTGTGTGTGTGTGTGTGAGAGAGAGAGAGAGAGAGAGAGAGAAAGAAGTAGGGAAGAGGCAGGGCCTTTCTCCCTCTGTGGAATTATTTGTGACTGCAGGACAGATTTCCATTTTCAGAGCCTCCATCTTCTGGGAACTTATCCACAGCTCCCTGTATGAGCATCACTGCCATTCCTAAGACTCTGGCCAGGGGACTGACCTCTCAGTTTCCCCAAGCAGGCCTTTCTCAATGCCTTTCCTCAAGCTTTGCACTAACACCTGCCATAGCCAAGGTGCCCTCACCTGCTGTGACCTACTCTAGGCTGACACAGTCACTTCCTCTAAGGGCCCTCCCTGGTCACTCTGTTGCCAACAAGCATTCCCCAGGGTGGGTCAGAGTTAAGTCCAGGGTAGTGCATTTCTTCCTTGCTTCTTCCACTTCTGAGCTACAAAATTATCCATTGAAGCAAATCAATAATTCATCAGATGATCTACATTTAGCCTAAATTAGATCTCATTGCCTCGGGCTAGACTTTGAAGTCCTGCCTCACCTGACTCCACCACCCAGCCAGCTCTCCAGTAGAGTCCAGCCAGCTCCCTCTCATGCTGGCACCTTCTCTCCACCGCATATTTCCCACACTGTTGCCCCCTGCCCCTACGTCTTAGCCCAAGCCGGTCGCCTGTTCAGAAGCCCATCCTTCCCTCTGTGTGGTAATCCAGCTCGCTCTTCAAGGTCCCATGTCAAATCGGGGCTTCATCATGCTCTTCCTTGGGCTTCTGCGGCAGACAGAAGTATTTTGCAATTCAAAGCACACAATTTTGCATTGACTTTCACTCCATGTGTTTTGCGATCCAAAAGACCAAAATATACACCACTATATCAGCTAAGACAGGCCCAAAGTTTAAGGAAACAAAGTTACCTACAGGTGGTGGGTTCAAGGCCTGGCTGGCATGGCCAATTTCTAAATTCCTGCAACTATAAGAAAAACCACACCATGGCCAAACTCCCTAACAACAGGAGCTGGCAGGCTGATTGAAAACCCAGATCACTACAACTCTGGTAGGACAAAGGGCGGGCCTTACAAGCCTTCTTTTCTAATAAGCAATGACAGACCTTAAGCCAGCTTCAGCAGCTTACAAAGGCTGCACATAAACTGTGATGTAAAGAGCCAAATTCCACCTCGTTTTAATGCTAAAACCCTGCCCCAAAGTGAACATGGGATGTCTGTAACAGATCTGTGTACCCATTGCACATGTGTTGTCTCCCTTCATGAATATGTATAGCTTCCCCCCTAAACCTGCTGAATATGTATGATACCAGCCCTGTTAGGCATAAAACCCAACTTGTCTTTCTCCTCTTTGAAGAGAGAGCACCTTCAGTCTGCACTGGAGACTCTCTTTCCAGCTTGCAAACCGCTAACACCAATAAAGCTCTCCCTTCTACATCTAGCCATCCTGGAGGTCTTTGAGATGACAGTTTTCTCTTTGCAAACTCTGTCTTCCCACAGAATTGTCAAACGACACGAGGGCAGGATACTCTAATAGACTCACATTCCCTCACAACACCCAGCACAGCACCCGCCATGAATTCTTGGTGAATTACTGTAACCTTGTTCCCACCCCTCTTTGCAGCTCTATTTCTTTCTCTTCATCCACATCACCTTTAACCCTCAGACCTCAATTCCACTTTTCCCTACAGTTCTCAGGGATTAGACAACCCAAGGTACGTGATTAGACTTCGTTTGGATTTTAGAAGATCATGCTGGCTGCAAGCCACTGAAGAGATTAGAGTGAATACAGGCCAACCAGCAGGGGGCCATTGCAGCCACCCAGGTGAGACAGGGCAGGAGCTGGTGATAGAGGTGGAGAGAGGAGGACGGATTCAAGAGATACTCGGAAGGTAAAAAGATGCTCCATTTGTCTAGCCCCATACAGTTTCCAAAGTGCTTTTGCATCTATTACCTCCTTTGACTCTCAACCGCCCATGAGATACTGAGTAGGTACAATCAAAATCTCGGCTTTATAGGTGATGAAACGAAGCTAGGAGGAAGGGAGGCGTTTGCCCAAATTCATGAAGCTGGTTAGGACAGGGTTGGGACTCACATCCAGATCCTCCGACATCACATCCAGAGCTCCCTTGCAGTCTCAGGCTGGAGCTGTCATGGTAGGGCAGGTGGTAAGCTGCAGAAACCTGACTCGGCTACCTGCCTAAGGCTATTTACACACTTCCAATTGATTTGTTGTAACCTGTAATTATTTTTGCTGAATTTTTTTCACGCTCCATTTGTCTTTTTACTCTCCAGCAGACAGGCTACAGAAAATAGCAGATTGGGAGAGGAGTGGGCGCAGGAGAAGCTGTCTTTTGTTCTAGGCTAGACGGTGAGGGGATTCCAGATGCCGGTTTCCTGGCTTGCTCCCCCTTCTCCATTTAGCTTCATTCTGGGGCTCTCTTCCTTCCCACTGAGGGGTGGTGGGAGCTCTGAGCCACATCTCTCCTCTCTGGGATCTCAGCTTGGTCTCTGAAACCTGCCGGTGGAAGAACCTCAGGAGCCCCTGCCTCCTTCCCACCATGTGACCATTGCCCATTGGCACAGCTGTCAAGACACCGATTTTTGGTGGGGGGGAAAAAAAAGAAAGAAAGAGTGAATGCTGCAAAGATGGATTGTTAATTTTCCAAACGAGATATGACTCTGAGATCCCATCCACCCAGCTGGTAGGTCCACCATGCTCCCTAAGGTGGTTTGGAATGACAAAGACTCTCCTCCCCTCTCCTCGCACTGAAACCTTAGTCAGGCACCTCTGAGTCTTGTGCTTGACAAGCCCTGACCTTGGGCTTCCCCATGTCCTTTCAGAAGCCAGTTTGAGCAAGAATCCTGCTAAGTCAGGTTAGTGAAATTTCCGCACTCTTGGTATCTGACTACCCTCAATATTTTATCAACCCAGCCTGCATTCAGCAATGATCCTGTCAAGTCAGTTTAGCCAGAAACCCCTTATCCTTGATGTTTCTTCTTAGTAATTTTCTGTCCTCTGTCCCCAACCTTGACCATTGGTTTCAAATCTCCACTTGCCCTTGTTGGAGTCAAAACTGAGCCCGAGCTCTCTCCCCCACCGCAAGACACCTCTGTATGGTCCCTATACGACTGCCACGGCCCCCCTTGAATAAAGTCTGCCTTGCCATCTTTAACACGTGTTTGGATAATTTTTTTTCTGTAACAGGGGTGGTCACTCAGTTTGCAGAGCTTGGAGAAAGGCTTCTGCTCATTGTTTGAACCTATAAGGTCCCTTCAAGGAGGTCAGGGCTGTTTACAGTCTATCCCCTCCATGCTAACTTGGCCATCGTCCCCCAGACCCCAGAAGAGGTTCTATTCTGTCCTGGGTGTCTGTATGGGCATGGAGTGCAGGTGTTCACCCCCACACAGCCCGCCTCTTCATTCACTCCCCCACATTCTGCCCCAGGATTCAACCCTGGGATTCACTCCCCAGTTCCAGTCAAGCAGCAGCCTCCCTCCCCTCTCTTGTGGAGCCAGCTCCTCCTCAGCATGGCAAGGTGGGCTTTGTTTTGTTTTGTCTTTTTAAATTACTGTGGAAGCCCAGAGAAGCTGTTACCTCCACCCACGTGAGAAGAGCCTAAATCCAGGACATAGCCAGGACAGTCTTCCCTGAATGGAGTTGCAGTGAAGTTGGAAGTAGCTCTCATTCTTTTGTGACAAGCCTCTCATCAGGAAAATGGACATGGTTACTATCTCAATCTCATTTTTCTACTGCACTGCCATTTACAGGTAGTTCAGAATTTGCGGTCCTCACTATTACTGTCACAAGATGGTTATCCGCCACACTTTACATGTGAAGAGACTTGGAGAAATTGAAAACAAAACAAAACAAAACAAAAAAACTTGCCTAAGGGCACACGACTATGAGTGACAGAGTGGAGAGGGATTCAAACCCAGGCCTGACTAAAGGCTGTTGTCGCTATTCCAGCCACCACTGGGTGGACTTAATGAGTGATCTCTACCAAAGGTATTTGCATTGATAGTCAAAGCCATGGAAAGGCTATAAGGCAAGAAATACCCAAGTAAAATCTTTAGGGCTCAGTGGAGTAGGTGGGGAGCTGTGTTCTTGAGGCAGCCTCTAGAGTCTTTCAAATTTCCACCAGGTCAAAAATAAATAAGAAGAAGCACAAGCAAATATTGAACTCTAATTAACAACACGATACTGAAGTATTTAGAGGTTAAAGTGTAACAATGTCTGCAACTTTGAAATGTGTCAACGACATAAGAAAAGACTGGTGGATGGAGAGAGGAACAGATTTGGGGTAAAGCAAATATAGCAAAATGTTAGTTATAGAATCTAGATTGTGGGCATATGGGTGTTCACTGTGCAATTCTTTAAATTCTTCCGAATTTTTACACTTTTTGTAATAACCTATTGAGGGGAAATAAATCACACAGGTGGGTCACACCCATCTCTTGCACAATCCAGGCTGAAAGGGAGCTTAATCATTAGTCACCAAGTTCTTTCCCAAGTGTCCTTCAGGGAGAGTGCTGGACTAGACATCTAAAGGCACAGAATAACAAAACAGTCCCTGCTTGGTGGAAATTTAGGATACCTG
This sequence comes from Cacajao melanocephalus, assembly GCA_963573385.1. Lineage (NCBI taxonomy): Eukaryota > Metazoa > Chordata > Mammalia > Primates > Pitheciidae > Cacajao > Cacajao melanocephalus. The sequence goes on from CAUYLG010068064.1 coordinate 58,967, forward strand.
CGAGAAAATGGGACAGAATCATAAAATCAACAGTTGTAAAGACGGTGAACTCTTCGGTCTCTGCTCTAATGGAGGGGGAGGAAATTGCCTGACTACATATGTTCAAACGCCTTTTCTTTTTCACTTTGATGCATGGGAAGGCTCACCACAGTTAAACAGACAGAAATGGGCAGTAAGAGAAAATGACCCAAAAGCACTTGGTGGATTACAGAAGGTCCCCAGTGGAGAATCCACCTGCAGGTACCAGAAGGTGATTAAGGAGCAGGAGGGGCACCTCTTGTGGCAGGTGAGTTTAGTGGAAAGTTGAGGAGACTGGGCACCAGGCCAGGACCAACTCTGATATTCTAGATCAACTCGAGCAAATCGTTGTTTTTTTTGAAGCTTAATTTCCTCTTTTGTTGCCTATAAGCCAAATTCTGCTGAGGGGTTGTTTTTGTTTTTGTTTTTTCATTGTCTGAGGCAGGAAAACAAGGCAGTCCTGATGACAGTCCTCAAGGGCTGCTCTTGGCCTCCAGCCTTAGCTAAGAAGAACAGAGACTCCTCACAGCTCATGGGAGAAAAGGACCTAGGGCTTGTTTTTATATGGCCTTGAGTTAACGGGTTTTTAAAAATATTTTTAAATAACTGGAAAAAATAAAAAGAATAACATTTTGTGAGATCTGAAAATTATACATAATTCAAATTTCAGAGTCCATAAATAAATTTTACTGGAAAACGGCAAAACTCATTTGTTTGCGTATTGTCTGTGGCAGCTCTCAATCAATAACAACCGGGTACTTGCAACAGAGACTTTATGGCCTGCAAAGCCTAAAATGTTTAGTGTGTACCCATTTATTTGTTTGTTTATTTTATTTTAACTTCTTTTTGAGACAAGGTCTCACTTTGCCACCCAGGCCGGAGTGCAGTGATGTAATCTTGGCTCACTGCAGCCTCGAGCAGCTGGGCTCAAGCCATCCTCCCACCTCAGCCTCCCAGGTAGCTAGGACTACAAGAGTGCACCACCATGCCTGGCTAATTTTTGTATTTTTTTGTAGAGTTGGAGTTTTGCCACATTGCCCAGGCTGGTTTTGAACTCTTGTGCTCAATCGATCCTTCTGCTTAAGCCTCCCAAAGTGCTGAGATTACAAGTGTGAGCTACTGCATCCAGCCTCTACCTCCTTACAGAAACAGTTTGCCAACCTGGTGTGAAATAGTTCATCTGAAACTTCACTGCTCCACATACCTTACTTCACAGAATTGCTGTGAGAAGTAATGAGATTTGGGTTTAGTAAACTGGAAGATTCCATAAGATGCAAGGCGCTACTACTGCCCTGATTTCATTTCTCTTAATACCATCCTTACAAAAGCAGGAGAATCTAGAAGGAGGGTCTTATATAACAGAAAGAGAAACTAAAGTTAACAAAGGAGACAAATGGCATGCAGAAATAAATGCTTCCACTTTCCCTGAGAGGCTTCCCACAGTAAGGGTCTCAGCCATGTACTCCCGCAATTTTGGGGATGTACAGTCTCATCTGAAAAGATCCAAAAGGGAGGACCAGGCATTTTTTCAGGAATTTAATGATCCAGTTGTTAAACACACCATTATTGAAAAGTAAATTATGTGAACTTATAATTCAATAAATGATGTTCAAAGCAAAGGCAATAAATACTCCAATGTTATCAATTCCTAATTTTTTTGACTGTATTTTATTATCTGTGTTCTTGAGGTCATTTGCGACTGTTCTATGTGAATGGTGAAAATACTGTACATGGGTGAGCTCCTCTGACTCTTTTCCTGGCCCTGTTTTCAATGATGTCATATTTGGTTTCTTGAAATGAGTCATGGCAGGTGTATTTACAATTGACAGCTGGCAAGCCCTACAAATCAGGCATTCCCCCCAAATCTCAAAGCTGTTTGTCAAACATTTACCACCATGCTGCTGGGACCAGGACTTCCATTTACAAGAGATTCGCAAGGGAGAGAGAAGGCAAGCAGAGTAGACAGTGAAGAATGACAGAGGGCAGGGGATGGACACCACCGGGTACGGAAGAAGAGGAGGGTCAGCTCTGCTTGTGTCCCAAGAAGGTTTTGAACTGGAAGAGATGTATTTGGGGACTAAGGCTTTGATGTAGCCATTTCTATGGTCTGCATTTTTTGGTTTCACCTCCAGATTAATGAGGTCTCAAAAAAACCTAGTTGCATAAAGATGGGAACACCAAGGTTTGGGAGGTGGTGGGGGTGAATGACTCGCCTGGAGTCATCCAGTGCCTCACAGCCGGCCTAGCATCACGACTCCTTCTCCCAGACTAGCTCTTTCCAGAACAGTGACACTGTCTTACCAAGCACCTGCTGATGACAGGAAATGGATGCACGAGGGACCTGCATTGCTGCTGTCTTCCTATCAGTGAGAACCTGTCTCCCTCCCTTCTGTCAACGGACATCTGGAGGCTTTGTTAATCCAGGACGGTCCACCACATCCTCAGCTCGTCCCGTCCCTCCACAGCCCTCTTCTTGGAGCCCTTCAATCATCTCCCTGGACCAGGTTTTATTACTAACACAAGCTTATTAAGAGCGCAGGAATGTTCAGCACATGAAGTGTTTGGCACGGGCGTGAGGTGACTGACTATAGCTCTGGGAAGCTCCGCAGAACCAGCACCAGAACAGAGTGTATCTTCATTCTCCAATGAGAGGACTCTGCATCCTGACTTTGTGTACTCTCTCAGGAGCAGACCCCCAGAGACAGTGCACGCAAGGGGGCAGGAGAAGGCATTGTGGACGTGGTCCACTCTGTGAGCACACGGAATGATTTTAGATCTCCACTTCCATTTGGTAGCGTGTAAAACAGCAGACTCTTGGAAAGCCATGTTTGGAAGAAACCCAAGAGGTCATCATATCCAGAACTTCATTTTACAAATGTGTAAACTGAGGCTAGAAAGAGAAAGTGACAAGAGCAAATTTACACTGCTAATAGGTGATGGTGTTGGATTCAAATCCAGGTATTTTATCCTGTTGTAATAAGAAATATATCTTTGGTCTCTGTCCCTGATTCCTGGCATACAGTGCCTAAAACCCTTGTAATCTCTGACTAAAGAATTTCTTTTGGAAGCTAAAAAGGAAACTGGTGGCTGAGTTCCCCTAGATGGCTTCAGAGTGGAGGGCAGGGTGGGGGGGAGGCGGGGCTGGTCACCAGAAAGACCGCGGTATGATTAGAACCTCTGGAGAGGAGAGAGGGGCTGAAGGTTGAGTTGATCCCTTATGGGCGATGATGTAATCAATCATGCCTGTATCATAAAACTTCCATAAAAAACAAAGAAAAGTTGCTTCAAGAGCCTCCAGACAGCTGAACCTGTGGAGGTGCCTGGAGGGTGGCTCTTCCGGAAAGCACATGGCAGGTCTGTGCCCCTTCCCACGTGCCTTGCCCTATGCATCTCTTCCATCTGGCTGCTCATCTGTATCCTTTATCATACCCTTTACAAGAAACTGGTATATATAAAGTAAGTGTTATCCCTGAGTTCTGTGAGCTGCTCTAGCAAATTCACTGAACCCAAGGAGGGGGTCATGGGAACCCTGGTTTACAGCTGGTTGGTCAAAAGCGCAGGTCACAGCTTGGCCCTGCAATTGGCACCTGAACTGGGGACAGTCTTGTGGGACTGAGCCCTCAACTGCGGGATCTGACTCTCACTGCAGGCACATGGTGTCAGAATGGAACTGAATTATAGAACACCCAGTGGGTTTCTGCTATAGAATTTCTTGGTGTGTAGGGGAAAGCCCCCATGCATCTGGTCACAGAAGTATACTGTAGTGAAAACCAGTTGATTTTCCCTTCGGAACACATCTCTTTGCAGTTTGTTCCTTTCAAGAAAAAAGCTAGAACTTAGTCTCTTAGCTTCAGACACAATGTGAAATTCATGGAACCATTACTTTTTCTTTTTTAAAGTAAACTATATATATATATATATATATATATATATATATATATATATTCCTGTATTCCTGGAAGTATGCTGAACACTATGAAATGAATTCAATAAACATAGTTCCTGCTATTTATAGTCTGGCTTACAGTTTAAAATTGAGATGGACATAGACAGAAAAGGGGGTTTAAGCTTAAATAATAGATATAGAGATAGAATTTACATTCTATGGCTGGTGATGATAAAAGTAAGCTTGGTGGAATGAGGATGACTTGGGTTTGAGAATCAAAGACCTGAGTTCAAATCCTATCTCTGCTGTCTAATAGCTATTAGTTGTGTGATTTGGGGCAAGCTGCTCAGCCCCTCAAAACCTCAAATTCCCAGACTATAAAATACAGACAGTCATATTTACTTAACAAGGATGCTGTGAGGATAGAATGAGATATTAGTAAAGTGGTTAGTATAGTACCTGGAGCAGAACATGTGCTCAATAATGGTAACTAGTAATGGTAACTAGTACCATTACTTCAGTGACAGCTAGTTCAAAGTGCTGGGAGTAGGTAGGGACAGAAAGGTGGGAAGTGGGGAAGAAAATGATTTACCTACCTGGTATTGATCACAATAACAGCAAAAATTCCTCATATGGTTTTTGCATTTCTCCTTATGATTTATAGATAGCCCTGAGAGACAAAGCAGTGTTAGCCCTATTTCATAGGCTGACATACACTTGTATTTATTCAGTTAAGGTGTATTGTTCTAGACTTGTTCTAGATATGAGGCTACAGTAATGCACAAGCAAAGGCTAATGGAAAATTCAATGGTCCAGACTCTCACGGTGGATTTTCTAAGCTAGTATCTCTTTCAAGCCTCACCCATTCTGTTTGGCAAAGGCCGTGAACACCCAAATGACCAGAATTTTGAGAAGAAAGGCAGGGATGAAAAGAGGTTGCCATGTGCTGACTCATCCCGTGGCCCTCCAGAGCACTGATGAGGAGTGAGGGTCACTACAGAGGAGGCCTCTTTCCTTGATGGTGCTTCCAGAGTTGGCATGCACCCATTCAGGGCTCTTGGAGACTCATGCCCACAGGACAATTGCTTCTGGGCTGCTGCGCTGGGCTCTGTGCCAGGCAGACTGGTGTTCAATCCAGTCGGAGCTAGAGTGCAAAAAACTAAAGACAGGACAGGCGTTGCATGTCAATGACAGGGAGAAAGTGGAAAGCACTCTCTGCTCTGCTAGTCTGTGCAGACACTGGCTCGGCCTGTTGCAAGCGTGTGCCGGAGAGGCATATGTAGGTGCGCACCCACAGGACGGACAGGCATCCGAATGACTACAACTGGTCAAGAGCTTTCACGTATGGTGAAAATAGAAGAGGCATGGTTGTCTGGGCAAGTGTGACCACAGAGTGTGTATATGTGAATATGTCTGTGGCTTGGGTGTTTTGAGTACGTGCTGTGTGTTGTGAGCATGGTGGGTGGGTGTGAATGTGTGTGTGAGCGGTGTAAACCAAGACATAAATAGAAAGCAAAGAGGGTGATGTCATAAGCCACAGACAAAAACTCTGTAGCCAAATTCCTTCAGCATGGACCTGTGTGTGTTGCCTGTGTGTGTAACTGGCACAAGTCTGGTCGTCTTTTGTTCTGTGTGTTTAAAATGATCTATGAGGACCAGGTTCAGTGGTTCATGCCTGTAATCCCAGCACTTTGGGAGGCCAAGGTGTTTGGGTCCACCGTGGGCAACATAGCAAGACCTTGTCTCTAGTGTTCAATCCAGTCGGAGCCAGAGTGCAAAAAACTAAAGACAGGACAGGCGTTGCATGTCAATGACAGGGAGAAAGTGGAAAGCACTCTCTGCTCTGCTAGCCTGTGCAGACACTGGCTCAGCCTGTTGCAAGTGTGTGCCGGAGAGGCATATGTAGGTGCGCACATGTAGTGTGTGCCGGAGAGGCATATGTAGGTGCGTGGGAAGAAACTAAGAGTCAATCACTCCAGCGGAAGTTCTAAGGAACTCCTTTCATTGGCCCGGGGTCTTAGAGAAGGTGGGAGTTCCTCCCAGGTTAAGTCCCCTTCTTCCACACCCGTTTGGACCCCATGTTTGGATCCCCTTCCATGAACACTCTCGTGGAAGCTGTTTTTCTCTACCCTGGATTTTCCCTCTGGAGTCCACTTCCACACTCTCTCATGGAAGCCTGTCTTCCCCTCCTAAACTCCATCTCTCTCTCTATTCCCTTCCACTCAGTGTGGAAGCTGCGTTCCTCTCCTGGCTTCCATCTTTCTGGATTCTCTCACTCAGTGTGAGAGTTAGCT
>CAUYLG010068065.1:0-11304 GCA_963573385.1 Cacajao melanocephalus
TATGCCCATGTCCTGAATGGTTTTGCCTAGGTTTTCTTCTAGGGTTTTTATAGTGTTAGGTCTTATGTTTAAGTCTTTAATCCATCTGGAGTTAATTTTAGTGTAAGGTGTCAGGAAGGGGTCCAGTTTCTGCTTTCTGCACATAGCTAGCCAGTTTTCCCAACACCATTTATTAAACAGGGAATCCTTTCCCTATTGCTTGTTTTTGTCTGGTTTGTCAAAGATCAGATGGTTGTAGATGTGGTGTTGCCTCCGAGGCCTCTGTTCTGTTCCATTGGTCTACATCTCTGTTTTGGTTACTGTAGCCTTGTAGTATAGTTTGAAGTCCGGTAGTGTGATGCCTCCAGCTTTGTTCTTTTTGCTTAGAATTGACTTGGCTATATGGGCTCTCTTTTGGTTCAATATGAAGTTTAAGGTGGTTTTTTCCAGCTCTGTGAAGGTCATTGGTAGCTTGATGGGGATAGCGTTGAATCTGTAAATTACTTTGGGCAGTATGGCCATTTTCATGATATTGATTCTTCCTAACCATGAGCATGGAATGTTTCTCCATCTGTTTGTGTCCTCTCTTCCAGCCAATTTTTAAATTTTCTGTAGAAACAGGTCTCACTATGTTGCACAGGCTGGTCTCAAACTCCTAGGCTTAAGTGATTCTCCTGCCTCAGACTCCCAAAGTGCTGAGATTATAGGCATGAGCTGGCATGCTGGCCTGAATCCATAATTTAAAAAAAATTAATAAAAATTAATTTTAAAAAAATCTCCAAGCTGAGATAATTTCATCAGAGAATTCCATCAAATGTTTAAAGAATTAATACCAATTCCATGCAATCTGTTTCAGAAATAGAAGGGAATGCTTTCTGATTAATTTATTCTATGAAGTTAATATAACTCTGATACCAAAACCAGACAAAGGAAAAAGAAAAAAAGAAAATTACAGGCCAGGTGCAGGGGCTCATGCCTGTAATCCAGCACTTTGGGAGGCTGAGGCAGGTGGATCACAAGGTCAGGAGTTTGAGACCAGCCTAACCAACATGGTGAAACCCCATCTCTACTAAAAATACAAAAATCAGCCCAGCGTGGTTGCTCATGCCTATAATCCCAGCTACTTGGGAGGCTGAGGCAGGATAATTGCTTGAACCCGGGAGGCGGAGGTTGCAGTGAGCCGAGATCATACCACTGCGCAACAGATTGAGACTCCATCTCAAAAAAGAAAAAAAGAAAATTACAAACCAACACCCCTCAAGTATATAGGCACCAAAATAATCCTGAACAAAATATTAGCAAATAGAATGTGTGTGTGTGTGTGTGTGTGTTTGTGTGTAATTATATATCATGACCAAGTGGAGTTTATTCCAGGGCTGCAAGTCTGGTCAATATTTGAAGATCAGTCAATGTAATTCAACATAGAGTCTAACAAACTGAAGAACAAAAATATCATATTATCATATCAACTGAGGCAGAAAAAATTTGACAAAATTCAACACCTATTCATGATAAAAACGCTCAGAAAAATGGAAACAGAGGATGAACAATAGCTCCCCAAATGTGTCCACATCCTAATAAACAGAACCTGTGATTATGTTACCTTATGTGAAAAGGCTCAAAGATCTTGAGATGGAGGGATTGTCCTGGATTATCTGGAAGAGCCTGATGTAGTCACAAGGGCTATTAAAAGAGGAAGGGAGAAGAGTTGAAGAGAGATGTGATGATGCCAGCAAAGGTTGTAGTGATGTGCTTTGAACATGGAGGAAAGGGCTACCAGCCAAGGAATAGGGTGTGCCCTAAATCCAATTGCAAGTATTCTTATTAAGAGGCAGAGGGAGATTTGGTATACAGAGAAAAGCAGCATATGATTTCTATGTAACTATGGAGGCAAAGATTGGCATAATGGGGCCACATGTCAAAGAATGTCAGCAGCTACCAGAAGCTGGGAGAGGCAAGGAACAGATTCTTTCCTAGAGCATCCAGTGGACATATGGTCCTGCCAACACCTTGATTTTAGCCTGATGAAGCTGATTTATGGCCTCTAGGGCTGTGAAATAATACGTTACTGTTGTTTTAAGCTACCTAATTTGTGATGATTTGTTACAGAAGCCATAGGAAAAGATTATATCCATTCCTAGAACCCCAAGAAGGAATTCAGCTCTGTATATTAATTTTAGCCCATGAAACACACTTCAGACTTCTTACATCCAGTACTATAAGAGAATAAATTTGCATTATCTTAAAGCACTAAATTTGTGGTATGTTGTTATAATAGCAATACAATACTAATTCAGACAGAAACTTCCTCAATTTGATAAAAAGTATCTACAGAAAACCTACAGCTAACATTATATTTAATGGGAACAAGGAAAGAATGTCCACTCTAACCAGCCTTATTGAACAAAGTGCTGGAAGTTCTAGCCAGTGCAATGAGGCAAGAAAAAGAAATAAGAGACATTCATATCATAAAGAAAGAAAGAAAACGGTCTCTATTTGCAGCTTATACGACCATCTATATAGAAAATTCCAAAAAACCTGCAGAAAAACTCCTAGGACTAATGAATAAGTTAAGCAAGGTCATAGGATACGTAATCAACATATAAAAAGCAATTGTATTTCCATACTAGCAATGAATATGTGGAAATATGATTTAAAATAAAACACCATTAAGGATAAATATGGCATAATTACACTTAAATGAGGTATCTAAAATAGCTAAACTCATAAAAGCAGAGAATAAGGTAGTGGTTGCCAGGGGCTGAGGGGAGGAGAAAATGGGGAATTATCCCATAAAGTTTTGGTTATGTAAAAATAGTAAGTTCTAGAGATCTGCTGTATAACACAGTACCTACAGTTAACAATATAGTATTGTGCACTTTATGTTAAGAGGCTAAAACTTATATTAAATGTTCTTAGCAAAAAACAAAACGAAACAAAAAACACATGGAAGTTTTTGGAAGTAATGGATATGTTTGGTAACCTTGACTGTGGTGAAGGTATCATGGGTCTATGCATATGTCCAAACTCATCAAAATTTATACATTAAATATTGGCATTATTTATCAGTTATACTTAAATAAAGCTTAATATTTAAAAAATAAACACCATTGCAATCACTCAAAAAATGAAATCCATAGGCATAACTCTAACAACATATGGACTAGACTTGTATGTTAAAAACTACACAATGCTAATTTAAAAAACCCTCAAAGATCAAAATAAATGGAGAGACATACCATGTTTGTGGGCTGCAGCACTAAGCATAGTAAAGATGTCAGTCCTCCTCAAACTGATACACAAATTTAACACAATTCCTATCAAAATTCTGTCATTTTTTTTTGGTAGATTTAGACAAGATTGATTATTCTATGGAAAGGCAAGGAAGAAGAATAGCTAAAACAAATTTGAAGAAGAATAAAGTGGGAAGAATAAGTCTGCTCAATTTCAAGACTTATTATACAGCTACAGTAATTAATATCATGTGGTATGGCACAGAGACAGACACATAGATCAATGGAACAGAATAGAGAAAGTGATCTACACAAATATGTCCAGCTGGTATTTTTTTTTTTTTGAGATGGAGTCTTGCTCTGTCATCTAGGCGAGAGTGTAGTGGTGCATTCTTGGCTCACTGCAACCTCCGACTCCCTGGTTCAAGTGATTCTCCTGCCTTAGCCTCCCAAGTAGCTAGGATTACAGGCTTGCGCCACCAAGCCCAGCTAATTTTTGTATTTTTAGTAAAGATGGGGTTTCACTGTGTTGGCCAGGATGGTCTTGATCTCCTGACCTCTTGATCTACCCACCTCAGCCTCCCAAAGTGCTCCCAAAGTGCATAAAATATATATATATATATATATATATATATATATATATATGTATGTATATATATATATATATATTTTTTTTTTAAATTGAGACAGAATCTCACTCTGTCACCCAGGCTGGAGTGCAGTGGCACGATCTCAGCTCACTGCAACCTCTGCCTCCCAGGCTCAAGCAATTCTCCTGCCTCAGCCTCCCGAGTAGCTGGGATTACAGGTGTCCACCACCATGCCCGGTTAATTTTTGTAATTTTAGTAGAGACAGGGCTTGGTATATCAGCCAGGCTGGTCTCAAATTCCTGACCTCAAGTGATCTACCCACCTCGGCCAACTGGTTTTTGACAAATCTACAAAAGCAATTCAATGGAAGAAAGATACCCTTTTCAACAAAATGTGCTGGAGCAATTGGACATCTGTAGGCAAAATATGTACCTGAACCTAAGTCTCATACCTGATATAAAAATTTACTCAAAATACATTATGGACTTAAATGTAAAACATAAAACGTTTAGCAAAACATATGAGAAAATCTTTGGGATCTAAGACTAGGCAAAGAGTTCTTATACTTGACATCAAATGCATGATTCATAAAGTGAGAAGCTGATAAATTAGATTTCATCAAAATTTAAAACTATTATTCTGTGAAAGATTCTGTTATGAGGAAAAGAAAAAGCTACAGATAGAAAAAAATATTTGCAAACCATATGTCCAACAAATTAGTATCTACAATATATATATAACTCTCAAAACAGTAAAAAAAAATTCAGGCCAGGCGTGGTAGCTCATGCCTGTAATCCCAGCACTTTGGGAGGCTGAGGCGGGTGGATCACAAGGTCAGGAGATCAAGACCATCCTGGCTAACATGATGAAACCCATCTCTACTAAAAGAAATTTTAAAAATTAGCCGGCTGTGGTGGTGAGCACCTGAAGTCCCAGCTACTCGGGAGGCTGAGGCAGAAGAATCGCTTGAACCCAGGAGGCAGAGGTTGCAGTGAGCTGAGATCGCACCACTGCACTCCAGCGTGACAGAGCAAGACTCCATCTCAAAAAAAAAAAAAAAATCCAATTAGAACATGGGCAAAAGACATGAAGAGACATTTCACTGAAGAGTATATTTGGAGGGCAAATAAGCACATGAAAGAATGTTGAACATCCTCAGCCATTAGGGAAATGCAAATCAAAATCACAGTATAGTATCACAGCACATCTATTAGAATGGCTAACATAAAAAATAATGACAACACCAAATCCTGGTAAGAATGGAGAGAAACTGAATCATTCATATATGACTGGTGGAAATATAAAATTATACAGCAACTCTGGAAAACAGTTTGTCTTCTTAAGAACTAAATATGCCATATAACCTAACAATTACATTCCCAGGCTTTTAACCCAGAGAAATGAGGATTTATGTTCACATAAAATATACAGAAATGTTTACAGCAACCATATTCCTAATAGCCCCAAACAGGAAACAACCAGATTTCTTCAATAAGTGAATGGGGCTGGGCATGGTGGCTCACGCCTATAACCCCAGCACTTTGGGAGGCTGAGGCAGGGGGAACACTTGAGGCCAGGATTTCGAGACCAGCCTGGCTAACATGGTGAAACCCTGTCTCTACTAAAAACACAAAAATTAGCCAGGTGTTGGGGTTCATGCCTGTAGTCCCAGCTACTCAGGAAGCTGAGTTAGGAGAATCACTTGAACCCAGGAGGTGGAGTTTGCAGTGAGCCGAGATTGTGCCACTGCACTCCAGCCTGGATGACAGAGCAAGACTCTTTCTCAATAATAAGTGAATGTTTAAATAAACTTTATCCATATGTTGGAATACTATTCATCAATAAAAAGGAAAAATTGCTATTGATACACACAACCTGGATTAGTCTCCAGATAATTATGCTAAATGAAAAAAAAGCTATCCCAAAAGGTTACAGTCTGATTCCATTTACCTAATCTTTTTTTAACCAACTTTACCATTTTTTTTTTTAAGATTGAGTCTCACTGTGTTACCTAGGCTGGAGTACAATGGCACGATCATGGTTCACTGCAGCCTTGACCTCCTGGGCTCAATCAATCCTCCCACTTCAGCCTCTTGAGTCACTGGGACTACAGGCACATGCCACCATGCCCAGCTAATTTTTTGATGAGATGGGGTTTTAGAGATGGGGTTTCACCATGTTGCCCAGGCTAGTCTTGAACTGCTGGGCTCAAGTGATCCACCCACTTCAGGCTCCCAAAGTGCTGGAATTACAGGTGTGAGCCACTGCACCTGGCCCCCGTCTTAACTGTTTTTAATTGTGCAGTTCAGTGGTAATAAATGCATTTATATTCTTTTTTTTCCCCTTCACTCACCCCTTTCCTGTACCCTTCCTGGCCTCTAGTAACTACCAAACTACTCTCTAGAAGACAGCTACATTTTTAGTTCTCACATGAGAACATGTGACATTTGTCTTCCTGGGCTTGGCTTATTTCACTGAACAATGGCCTCCAGTTCCATCCATGTGCTGCAAATGACAAGATTTCATTCTTTTTTGTGGCTGAATAAGAATGGCTGAATATTCTATTGTGTATATATACCATGTTTTCTTTATCCATTCATCCCCTGATGGACATTTAGGTTAATTCCATATTTTGGCTATTGTGAACAGTGCTGCAATAAACATGGGAGTGTGGATGCCTTCGATATATATGTTAGAGTAGACAGATAGCCAGAAATGAGCAGGCAAGGGAACCCCTAGGAAAAGAAGTCCTGAAGATGCTGCCCACTGATAATCAGCACTGACCACTGACAGGCAAAAGACAATGGCTACCCGGGCTACTTCTGGCCTTGTATTGGGCTCCTCTGGTCCTGAAGGAGACTTATCAGTCCCTAGCTCGAGATAACCATCGTAGAGACTTTCTCTACTGACAAGCATGTGCACTCCTCTAAAAACTCACCCTTTTGCTCATTATAATAGTAAAAAACACACCCCTGGGTGGAAATTTTAAATGCTAATGAGACATGCAACCTGTGTACTAGCATGTACAACCATAGAGCAAGCACCCCAAGGGGACCACCTAAAACATGATTGCAAGTGAAACCCCCTCATATCCCTTCATGAATAATCATGTAAGATTCTCATAAAGGGAGTCCCCCAGCACTAGCTGCTGCTGGCTCATTATTTCAGGCAGCCCATCTGTCTGGTCTTTCAGAGTGTACTGTCTCTTTAAATAAACACTGTTACTACTGTTTCTCCAGTAGGACGAGCCCAGAGCTATTCTCCATCTGGGGCAACAAGCTCCTCTCCTGGAATTTTATCTTCAGTAAACTGCTGCTTAACCCTTGCTATGCATCTCTTGGCTGAATCCTTTCTTCCAAGTTAGACAAGAATTGAGGCTTGTCTGATTTCCTTTCTCGTAGCTATATACCCAGTATTGGAATTGCTGGATCATATGGTAGTTCTACTTTCAGTTTTTTGAGGAACCTTCATACAGTTTTCTCTAGCAGCTGTACTAATTTAGATTCCCACCAACAGCGTATGAGAGTTCCCCTTTTTCCACATCCTCACCAATATTTGTTAATGCCTTTTTTTAAATTTTTACTTTTGAGGCAGAGTCTCACTCTGTCACTTAGGCTGGAGTGCAGTAGCACAATCATAGCACACTGCAGCCTGGAACTCCTGGGCTCAAGTGATCCTTCCACCTCAGCATATGAATAGCTGGGACTATAGGCATTTGTTGCTGTGCCTGGCTAATTTGTTTTTTGTAAAGACAAGGTTTCTCCATGTTGCCCAGGCTGTGCTCAAACTCCTGGTTTCAAGTGATCCTCCTGGCTCAGCCTCCTCAAGTGCTGAGATTACAACCATAAGCCACCACGCCTGGCCTTGCCTATTTTTTGATATAAGCCATTTTAACTGCGATGCAATGATATCTCTTTGTGGTTTTCATTTGCATCTCTCTGATGATCAGTGATGTTGACCATTTTTAAATTATTATTATTTTTGAGATGGAGTCTTGCTCTTGTTGCTCAGGCTGGAGTGCAATGGCACAATCTTGGCTCACTACAACCTCTGCCTCCCAGGTTCAAGCTATTCTTCTGCCTCAGCATCCTGAGTAGCTGGGATCACAGGCATGCACCACCACGTCCAGCTAATTTTTTGTATTTTTAGTAGAGACAGGGTTTCACTATGTTGGCCAGGCTGGTCTCGAACTCCTGACCTCAGGCAATCCACCCGCCTTGGCCTCCCAAAGTGCTGGGATGACAGGCATGAGCCACGGTGCCTGGCTGATGTTGAGCATTTTTTTTAAATATACCTGTTGGCCTTTGTATGTCTTCTTTTGAGAAAGGTCTGTTCAGATCTTTTGCCCATTTTTCAATTGGATTATTTTTCTTTTTGCTATTGAGTTCTTTGAGCTCCTTATATATTCTGGTTAATCCTTTGCCAGATAAATATTTTGCAAATATTTTCTCCCATTCTGCAGGCTGTCTTTTCACTTTATTGTTTCCTTTGCTGTGCAGAAGCTTTTTAGCTTGATGTCATTCCATTTGTCTATTTTTGCTTTGGTTTCCCGTGCTTTTGAGGTCTTATACAAAAAAACTTTGCCTAGACCAACATCCTGGAACATTTCCCCAATGTTTTCTTTTAGTAGTTTTATAGTTTCAGGTCTTAGATTTAAGGCTTTAATCCATCTCAATGTGATTTTGTGTGTGGTGAGATCAGATTCTGGTTTCATTTTTCTGCATATGATTATCCAGTTTCCTTAGCATCATTTATTGAAAAGACTTTTCTTTCTCCCATTGTATGTTCTTGGTGCCTTTGTCAAAGATGAGCTGGCTGTAAGTGTCTGGATTTATACCTGGGTTCTCGATTTTGTTCCATTGGTCTACGTGTCTGTTTTCATGCCAGTACCATGCTGTTTGGGTTACTATAGATTTTAGTAAATTTTGAAGTAAGGTAGTGTGATGCCTCTAGCATTGTTCTTTTTGCTCAGCATGCTTTGGCTATTCAGGGTCTTTTGTGGTTCCATATAAATTTTAGGATTTTTTTCTTTTTTTATAAAGAATGTCATTGGCATTTTGATAGGGATTGCATTGACTATATAAATTGCTTTGGGTAGTACAGTAATTTAAACTATATTAATTATTCCAATCCATGAGCAGGAATATGTTTCAATTTTTTTGTGTCATCTTCATTTTCTCTCATCAGTGTGTTACAGTTTTCCTCATATAGATCTTTCACTTCTTTGGTTAGATCGATTCCTAGATATTTTATATTTTTTGTCACTATTGTAAAAGGGATTACCTTCTTGATTTCTTTTTTCAGATTGTTTGCTATTGGTATATATAAATGCTACTGATTTTTGTATGCTGATTTTTGTATGCTGATTTTTGTATCCTGCACCTTTTAAAAAAATAATCATCCAGGCCAGGCACGGTGGCTCACGCCTGTAATTGTAGCACTTTGGGAAGCGGAGGCAGGCAGATTGCCTGAGCTCAGGAGTTCAAGACACTCTGGGCAACACAGTGAAACCCCATCTCTACTAAAATACAAAAAATTAGCCAGGCATGGTGGTGCACACCTATAGTCCCAGCTACTCGGGAGGCTGAGGCAGGAGAATCGCTTGAACCTGAGAGGCAGAGGCTGCAGTGAGCTGCAATCGTGCCACTGCACTCCAGGCTGGGTGACAGAGCGAGACTCTGTCTCCAAAAAAAAAATAATAATCATCATCATACAGTCCAAAATGTCAGTATCTTGCAACTTCAGTATCTTACTGAATTTGTTTATCAGTTCCTACAGTTTTTTGGTGGAGTCCATAGGTTTTCCTAGATATAAGATCATGTTGTCTTGGAATAAGGCTAATTTGACCTCCTTCTTTCCAATTTGGATGCCCTTTATTTCTTTGTTGCCTGATTGCTCTGGCAATGACTTAGAAGTCATGTTATAGTGAATAAAAGTGGCAAACATGGGCATCTTTGTCTCATTCCAGTGCTTAGAAGAAAGGCCTTCAATATTTTCCCATTCAGTACTATGTTAGCTGTGAGTTTGTCATATATAGCCTTTAATATTTTGAGGTATTTTCCTTTGGTACCCATTTTGATGAGGGTTTTTATTATAGAGGGATGTTGAATTTTATCAAATGCTTTTTTCCCAACTGTTGAAATAATCATAGAGTTTTTGTTCTTGACTCTGTTAATGTGATGTATCACATTTATTGATTTGCATATGTTGAACTATCCTTGCATTCCTGGGATAAATCTCACTTGATCATGGTGAATGATCTTTTTAATGTGTTGTTGAATTAGTTTGCTAGTATTTTGGTGAGGATTTTTGCATCTATGTTGATCAGTGATATTGACCTGTTTTCTTTCTTTGTTGTATCCTTGTCTGGGTAATGCTGGTCTTACAGAATGAGTTTGAAAAGACTCCCTTATCTTCGTTTTTGTTTTGTTTTGTTTTGTTTTTGTTTTTTTGTTTTTGTTTTTTTTGGAGAGTTTGAACAGCTAGTGTTGGTGTTAATTCTTCTTTAAATGTCGATAGAATTCATCAGTGAACCCATAAGGTCCTGGGCTTTTCTCCAACGGGAGACTTTATTATGGCTTCACTCCTGTTACTCATTATAGATTTGTTGAGGTTATCGATTTCTTCATGTTCAATCTTGGTATGTTGTTATGTGTCCAGGAATTTATCCATTTCTTCTAGGTTTTCCAATTTGTTGGGATACAGTTATTCATAATAGTCTCTAATAATTCTTTGTATTTTCTTTTTGGAACCAGAGTCTTGCTCTGTCACCCAGGTTGGAGTGCTGTGGTATGATCATGGCTCACTGCGGCCTCAATCTCCAGGCTCAAGCAATCCTTCCCCATCAGTCTCCTGAGTAGCTTGGCCACAGGCACACACCACCACACCCAGCTAATTTATAAAATCTTTTTGTAGACAGGATTCTCCCTATGTTGCCCAGGCTTTTCTTGAATTCCTGGGATCATAGGGAGAACCACCTTGGACCCCTAAAGTGCTAGGAATACAGGCAGAAGCCACTGTGCCTGCCTTTATTTGTGTTTCTGAGATCTCAATTGTTAGGTCTCCTTTTTTTGTTTCTGATTTTATTTAGTTGGATCTTCTCCCTTGGTTTCTTAGTCTAGCTAAATAATTTTGTCTTTTTAAAAAACAAACTTTTCCTTTTGTTGATCATCTGTATTTTTTAAAGTCTCCATTTCATTTATTTCTGCTCTGATCTTTATTTCTTTTTACTAATTTTGGGTTTTGTTCTTGCTTTTCTAGTTGAGTACATTGTTGTTTATTTGAAGTTGTTCTAGGTTTTTTGTTTTTTCTTTTTTTTGGATTTTTTATTTTTTTATTTTATTTTTTTATTTTTGAAAGAAAAAAGAGAGGAAAGAAAGTGAGAGTGAAAGAAAGAAAAAAAAAGAATGTAAGAGAGAAAGAAAGAGGAAGAGAAAGAGGGAGAGAGAATGGGATTCTTGTTCTATTGCCCAGGCTAGAATGCAGTCTAAAAATGGGTATT
>CAUYLG010068069.1:0-31289 GCA_963573385.1 Cacajao melanocephalus
TGAAGTCTGTCCGGGAACTCATTTTGAAACGTGGACAAGCCAGGGTCAAGAATAAGACCATCCCTCTGACAGACAACACTGTGATTGAGGAGCACCTGGGGAAGTTTGGTGTCATTTGCTTGGAAGACCTCATTCATGAAACTGCCTTCCTGGGTAAGCATTTCCAGGAGATCTCATGGTTCTTGCGCCCTTTCCACCTCTCAGTGGCCCATCATGCTACCAAAAATAGAGTGGGCTTCCGCAAGGAGCTGGGCACACCTGGCTATCAGGGTGAACGCATCAATCAGCTCATCCGTCAGCTGACCTAGAACCAGGTGTCAAACTGCAAAAAATCTTTATCAATGAAGTGGAAGCATGCACTTTTGGGTTTGGAGAATTTGTATCAAGCATCTTCAGAGAAGATTATTTTCCTGCTTTATCTTTAAAAACTGGAAAGCAAGGGTCAAAGAAAAGACAGTAGCTGGCCAGGTGCAGTGGTTCATGCCTGTAATCCCAGTACTTTGGGAGGCTGAGGAGGGCGGATCACCTAAGCTCAAGAGTTCAAGACCAGCCTGACCAACATGGCGAAACCCTGTCTCTACTGAAAATACAAAAATTAGCGGGGCATGGTGGTCCATGCCTGTAATCCCAGCTACTCAGGAGGCTGAGAGAGGAGAATCGCTTGAACCTGGGAGGCAGAGGTTGCGGTGAGCCAAGATCGCGCCATTGCACTCTAGCCTAGGCAACAAGAGCGAAACTCTGTCTTAAAAGAAAAGAAAAAAAACAGTAGCTCATGTTCATGGCAAGCACCTCTCATCACAGTTGAGTTCCAAGGAAAAATTCCAGTGTTTTCTACATTGGCTGCTGCCTCATCTGAAATCAGCACATTCCAAGGAGGAAGGAGTCCTGCTTTGCTGCATCTCTTATCCTAGGGTTTAATGCTGGTAATTGAGTAACTCTAGCATTTGTACAAGGCTCCCTAAGACTCTTGTAGCAGTGGACAAGCCCAGGGACATAATTGAATCTGGAGATTCCTGGGGCCTTGTGAGAAAGACTTGAAATACATATAGGAGGAAAGGTACAAAAATAAATGTTTACTTGTCTCTGCTCTGGAAAAAAAAAACAACTGAAAATAGAACTACTATTTGACCCAGCAATCCCATTATTAGGTGTATACCCAAAGGAATATAAATCATTCTACCATAAAGACACATGTATGTATATGTTCGTGGCAGCACTATTCACAATAGCAAAGACATGAAATCACCCTAAATGCCAATCAACAGTAGATTGGATGAAGAAAATATTCCATATACACCATGGAATACTATACAGCCATAAAAAATAATGAGATCATGTCCTTTGCAGCAACATGGATGGCACTGGAAGCCATTATCCTAAGCAAACAAATGCAAGAACAGAAAACCAAACACCACATGTTCTCACTTATAAGTGGAAGCTAATGAGTACATATGAACACAAAGAACAGAACAGTCACCAACATCTTCTTGAGGGTGGAGGGTGGGAAGAGGGTGAGGATAGGAAAACTACCTATTGGGAACGAAGCTTTTACCTGAGTGACAAAATGATCTATACACCAAACCCTCATGACATGCAATTTACCTACATAACAAACCTGCAAATGTACCCCTGAACCTCAAAGTTTTTTTAAAAAGGTTACTTAAAACAAAAAAGTTACTTTGATAGTGGTACTGTGGAAAATATGTTCTCTATGAATGAACCTTTCCTGGATTACTAAAAGAGAATACATGCCATACTGACCCTATGTGGCAATGGAAAGACAACAATCACTTATAACCTCACCAATTACTGCCTGAACATGAAGCCAACTGTATAAAAGGGGTTTCCTGATAACAATAATGAACTGAAAGTGGAAAGGTAAGACTCAAATATCACAATTTTCTAATATGTATTTAACACTACTGTAGACAAAATATAGACAGATATACATATATATGAATTTGGATGCTAATCAAAACAGTGAAATCTCTTAAATATTTAGAAAGCATCCTCAAAGTCAGTAATATTTAATAATTAACAATTTTAATAATTTTACAGTCCCCCAGAAAGAAAAAAGAGGCATTTAGAATAAGATTCAAAAATTCAGACGGGTGCAGGGGCTCTTGCCTGTAGTCCTAGCACTTTGGGAAGCCGAGGCGGTTGGGTCATGAGGTCAGGAGTTCAAGACCAACCTGGCCAAGATGGTGAAACCCCGTCTCTACTAAAAATATAAAAATTAGCTGGGCGTGGTGTGGGTGCCTATAATCCCAGCTACTCAGAAGGTTGAGTATTACCTGAACCTGGGAGGCAGAGGTTGCAGTGAGCCGAGATTGCACCAGAGACAGAGCAAGACTCTGTCTCAAAAAGAAAATTTTTCATCAGAAAAACTAAATACTTAAAATTTTTCAGCTAGGGAATAATGCAGAAAGACCCTAATTTCAGCTATTTTATAGTCTTCTCATAAACTGTCCTGTTATAAACAGAACAGATATGTAGCTATTTTTTAGGCAGAACTTCTCATTACCCACAAAGTCCTGAAATAGGTCACAGATTATGCAAACTGAAAGATCCCCAAGAGAGGTAAGTAAATTGAATAGCAGCAGTCTTAAGTTAGACTTCCCTATCATGAGAATGCCAACAAGGCATCTAGTAAGGGAGAGCCACAGCCTACAACCAAACAAACGGAATCATTCCTTAAACCGATTAAGTATCTCCAAGTGAGAAGTTCACATTTAGAAATCAAGCCAGTACTTAGGTACAAAACTACATGGACCAGCTTGTATTATCTACTTTCTTTAAGTCTCTGATCATTCTCATATCTTACAATTCAATTCCACCTTTAAATGACAAATATTGCCCTCTTCCTCCCTCATCCTAAGATTCTTTCACCAATCAAAATTTAAAACAAGAATGCCAAAGCAGGTTCCACATTCTCTACTTGAATATTGGTAGGCTTGATCAAATAAGCACGTTCCTCACTTCAATTATCAAGAACTCCATGAGTCCGAGAACTATGCCTTTTTTTTTCACCACTGTAAATCCAGTTCCTGACATGTAAGTAATAGTAAGACTTATTAAGTGAAATAAACATACACTGTCTGTATTTTTTCACACTGTGAATTAATAATCTTTCTATGGACTCATTCTCTAACCCATAGTTTCCACAATTATCCTTCTTTTTTTGAGACAGAGTCTTGCTGTGTCGCCCAAGCTAGAGTGCAGCGGCACAATCTTGGCTCACTGCTTCCTTCACCTCCCAGGTTCAAGAGATTCTCCTGCCTCAGCCTCCTGAGTAGCTAGGATTACAAGCATGTGCCACCACACCTGGCTAATTTTTATATTTTTTGAAGAGATGGGGGTTTCACCATGTTGGCCAGGCTGGTCTCAAACTCCTGACCTCAAGTGATCCACCCACCTTGGCCTCCCAAAGTGCTGGGATTACAGGTCTCCACAATTATCTTTTATTGTTGCTGTTTTTAATTCCTACCTGACCTGCCTTATAAACAGTATCTTTTGCGCAGCTCTAATTACTTCAT
This sequence comes from Cacajao melanocephalus, assembly GCA_963573385.1. Classification (NCBI taxonomy): domain Eukaryota; kingdom Metazoa; phylum Chordata; class Mammalia; order Primates; family Pitheciidae; genus Cacajao; species Cacajao melanocephalus. Next base: position 3,537 of record CAUYLG010068069.1, read on the forward strand.
GCTTTCTACAACCAGCATTTTCCTAAACAGATTACTCATGCTATTCCCCTTCTCTTCTGGTCTCCTAAAGATCCTGTATTTATACAGTTTTACTTACAATTACTGTAACCAAGTACTACATGTCTTTTATACCTTTCCTTAAAATTTTGTTCACTGAATTTTTTTTTTTTTTTTAATAGAGACAGGGTCTCACTCAGCCCAGGCTGGAGTACAGTGGTGCCATCTTGGTTCACTGCAACCTCTGCCCTCAGGGCACTCAAGCAATCCTCCCACCTCAGCCTCCCAAGTAGCTAGGATTACAGGTGCACAGCACCACACAAGGCTAATTTTTCTTTTTTCTTTTCCAGTACAGACAAGGCCTCGCTATGTTGCCCAAGCTGGTCTCAAACTCATGATAACTCAAGTAATCCTCCTGCCTTAGCCTCCCAAACTGCTGGTATTACAGACCTGAGCACTGCACCTGGCTTGTATTTTCTTCATAACAATTTTTATCACATCTTCCATTAAATAAACTAGGATTATATATTATAGACTCATGTTTATACTAGGTATTCTTTTAAATAATGGCCACTATCTTGAATATGGATTTTCAAAAGTGAAAAGGAATTGCCCCCAAAATTATATTGAAAGAAACAGAGCTAATGATGACATAATATTAAAAAAATCATACACTGCATTAATCTACTTCTTAACCTCAAGACCAGAAACAGTTTTTGAAAAGTTCTTTAAAAAAAAAAATAGATGAAGTTTAAAGTTTAGCAAAAGATTACTGTAGCTAATGTCAAAGAACCCAAGGAAATCATCTAAATGCCTTACCTCCTATTTTAGTTAGAAAGATAAATCAAAGTGTCCATCAATCTCGGAGTTATTTAAATCAGTACTTGCCTTTAGTTTATCAGGGGATGTGTAAGGAGCTTCAGGAGCATAAATCCTGAAAATATCAGCAAGGCAGCAGGCTACCAGTAAGCGAACATCTTTATCAGGATGCTTGAGAAAAAAATCTGAAGCAAGATGTAAAGCTAGGTTTAAATAAAGTTCCTTTTCTTCTTCAGAGTCCTGGTCCATATCCATGAAAGTTTTCACAACCATCTATACAAAAACAAAAAAAATCAAATAATGAAATACTCCATGTATAAATGCAGTCATGTGAATTAAAGGTCATACTAATTGCTAAGGTTAACTTCAAATGAATATACTTTCATTTTTCTGCAGAAAGTCTCTACTTGAGAGAACATAATCCTTCTAAAACTACGAGGTAAACTTTTCTTTAAAAGACTAAAATATTTTTTCATTTACCCAAAATATCTGCTAACCAGATTTTTAAAGTTTAAATTAGCCTTATGTAGTAGTCATTATTGAATTCCAATAGAATATTTGTGGAAACTTCTGGTCTCACTTGTAAAACTGGACTAAAAGGAGTATGTCCTTAAGAATACCAACTTTTTAAAAAATAATATTTCTAATCCTTTCTTGAGAAGAAAAAGTATATGCCTAAAGAAAACCCTAAGATGACAATTTTCCACTAAAGCCATTAAACCACTCCAGTCACATGGTTTTATTCAAGAAAGGATGTCAAAGATGCATCCCTAAACACTGAAAAGCTACTATGAAGTAACTATCATAGCATCCAACAAAATATTTCTTGTGCTGCAGTAAAAGAAAATATGAGATGGATAATTCATTAATTCCGTGGCACATGTGAGTTAAGCACAAGGAAGCTTTAGGAAATGCCTCTTTTTTCAAAAATATTTCTATAAAAGGTGAATAGAAAATAGACTGGTGAGGAACGGTATAGTATAAATTCTGAGCAGAGCTTTCTCTGATTTCAATATTAGTAATTACAATGTTGACCTCAGTGTGCACTATTCCTACTTCAGATGAAACAAAAATTGCCTAACTTGACAGGAACCAATATTCAAATACAACTCCAATGGAAAGGTGACCATCCAGCATCCACTAGGTGGTGCTACAAATACTAGGCAACAAGTGGGACTGGCCACAAAGGATCAATATTGAATGTCTTGGTCCTTTATGCTGCAAGGATTTCCACTTGCCATCGAGCTAGGCTTCTGAGTAATAAATGGCTCAATTTCATACTGAATTCTCAGAGCAGCTGTGGAAAACACTGTTCCTCACAGAGCAACCTCTCAGTTCTATTATGCCAGATACCAGAACCAACAGTAGACTAATCCTTCTGACCTGGCACTACAGTTAAGATTAAGGGTATAATGTGCAGGTCTTATAACTTTTTTATTTTATTACTTTTAAGATTTATGTTTTGATTGCCTATATGTTTAGGAAAAACCACAAAGGGGAAAAAAGAGCTACATGAATGTGCGTGGAACTATTTATTTCTGTAGATCTCTTAACGAAAGAGTAAGAGATTAAGCACATTTTGAATAAAACATTACGAGAAAAAAAAATTTATAAACAGTGTCACCTTACATGCTAACAAATTGTTATAATGTATAAAACTTACATGGGTACTTGTATGTATCATCCCACATAATTTTTTTTTATATTTTTCTAAGGAGAATGTTAAAAATAACAGGAAGTATAAATTAGGAAAATGAGAAAATAAATGAGAAAAAAGTATAACTGGATTACTGTCAGACATAAATGTCCACAAAGTAATGAAAGCAAATAAAAACATTAAATATGAGTACTGAGGCAATCATTCCACCAACAATAACCACAAAGCTTGTTAAAGGTCCAGAAAATGAGAATTCCTCACTACTGTATACAACTCAAATGCTGTTATAAAACTCATTAATAACTCAAGAGTCCTCCAAATTAGAAAAGATGTCTGAGAAAAAAACATCTCTAAAGAACACTAATGCTAATCAGTTTGTAAGTGCAGGCTCTGAGTTCAAGATTAGTTTCTCAGCAAACAACAGGAATGTTCACTTATTCTTAGTATAAACAAATCTAAGGTAATAAATGTATTAGTTTCTCTAAAAATGCAATAGGTCAAGAGAAGGTAAATACATAGAAAATGAAGCGTGTCACATACAGAAGGGGTTTATAGTTTGACTATTCTTAATAAAATATACACAAGTTGCCAACTAGATAAAATATACACCTATTAGTAAATTTAATCTGCTCAAAGATGATTTTCCTTTGAATAACAAACATCTGGCATCTGACATTCTAATACTTTAAGTATAAACATATACATTACAATATTAAGACTTCATGTGAAATGTATGATAGTATTAGCATCTTTTTCTCTTCATAAAAATTCCTATACACCATGTAGCAATAAAAAAAAAGTGTTTGTTTTTAACCCCTGGATCTTCAATGATTAATTTAGGTAAGTTTTTCAGCCCTGATATCCAGTAAATAGTAATATATCAAGCAACATACATATCTAGGTAGATACAACCTCGAAGGGAACAAAATGCTCAAAAATAAAGACTATCTAAACTCTGATCAGCTTAATATTCTCCTTGGACACTATGCTCCTTTATCCACTTTAACAATTACAGAGACCACCACCCTAAAGGAAAAGGTGAAAATATTATTCACACACATATGAAGAGAACCTAGCTTCATCCATAGACGTTCACCAGCAATCTTGAACTTACTACATGTCAGAAGCAGAGAGAGAAGCTAAAAGTGAAGCTCTTTGACTTACTTTGAAAATAACTTATAAGAAAGTAGTATACAGCCTGATTACTCAGTATAAAAACTCCCTTAAAACGGTTGTCTTTAGAAACTAAATGATATAAAGGAGAAAGGAGACAACTCTGTACAGACAAAAAGAAATACAAGAGTATTGTAGACTTGTTCTTTATAATCAAGTACAGGAGATCCTAGAAAATCTAAGCTTCACCTTTCTAACTGCTGTCCCATTAATCACAGACAAATAATCTCCACTGTTCCTTATATACCCTATTCCCTTAGATCCTTTCTATGCCATTTGCTGCTTTGCTTTGCTTTTTTAAGCTACCCTAACAAGATATATTACAGCCCCATGTGATTTACACAGATTTACACAGATGTCCAAAAGAACATAATTTTACTCACCTTTAATCGTCTCACCATCTCCTCTTTAGATATTTTATCAGAGATTTCCTTGACCCCAGGCGGATATGTAATTTTTCCATCATTGGTCCTAGTCTTTGAGTGAGCCATGACAGAAATATTTCTACCCCTAAAACAAGAAAACTATTAGATGTAAACCAAAAAACAGATAGAAACATTCTTAACAAGCATGAATGGTAACCTTCTCCACCAACCAAAATTTATAACTACATCCTAATTTATAGTAATTTACTTTACCATTTAATGAAAATCACTCTTGAACATTTCTCAATATTATTTTTAGAAAAACAAAACTTATTTTTACTTTTATTTCCTCAGTGGCAAGCTATGCTATTTTCTCTAACCCTCCAACTTAAAACAAAACAAAACAAAACAAAACAAAAACTACATATGCTAGAGAAAAAGAATCAGCCAGGCACGGTGGCTCATGCCTGTAATCCTAGCACTTTGGTAGGCTGAGGCGGGCGGATCACCTGAGGTCAGGAGTTCAAGACCAGCCTGACCAATATGGTGAAACCCCGTCTTTAAAAAAAAAGAGAGAGAGAAAAAGAACCAAAAATAAATACTTTTTAAAAGCACCACAAACTACTCAAACTAGAACCTAAGAGAAAATGGGAATCCAGGGGAAGTAAGTGGGAACACTGGAATATTATAGCCACTACTTACGCTCTGAAAGCATTTGTCAGTTCTGACAAACGTGGGATTCAGTTTTGATGGTCTTATAGGGCAAGAGAAACAGAAGTAAACCTGTATCTGTCAAGGCAGAGAGTCAAATAAGAAACTCTCCTGACATTAATGTAGACCACCGCCCTACCCAAAGAAGATATACCTGCAGAGAGGGTAAACTAGGAATGAACACCTCTTTCTCCCAGCTTCCCCCCACTCAGGGAACCACTAAGAAGGCTGCTTTGGTGCTAAACAGAGAAAGGCAATATGAATACAGGGAAAGAACACGTAATTAGTTTTGACCATGGGCCTGCACTCTTGCTGAGGTTCATATGACCTAAGTGTCCCATAGACTCTCAAAACATGAACTCAGAGACCCCTAAGCACCTAACATAAGTAAATCCAAGTCCTGCTTAGAGAAAGGTGCCTTCATCCTAAGTATCAAAGAATCCCCACTATGATGTTTCCAGAACAATGAGCAGTATCAAGTCAAAAATAACCAAGCAACTATAAGGGAGAACCAACAAAAACACCAGACAACAAAAACAGACTCACAATTTTTCTTATTGTGTAATTATCAAAGATTGCAAAACTACTATAATCTTAAAGAAATAAAAGATGGCCGGGTGTGGCTCACATCTGTAATCCCAGCACTTTGGGAGGCCAAGGCAGGCGGATCACCTGAGGTCAGGAACTCGAGACCAGCCTGGCCAACATGGCAAAATCCAGTCTCTACTAAAAATACAAAAATTAGCCGGGGGTAGTGGTAGACGCCTATAATTCCAGCTACTCGGGAGGCTGAGGCAGGAGAATCACTTGAATCCGGGAGCCAGAGGTTGCAGTGGGCCGAGTTAACACCACTGAACTCCAACCTGGGCAACAAAGCGAGACTCTGTCTCAAAAAAAATGAAAAAATAAATAAAAGTCAATTCCAAAAACATCTGCAGGAAATAAAATATAAACAATAAACTAAAAGTTTTAAAAAACAGAGCTTCTAAAAATTAAAAAATACAATTACTGAAATTGAAAATCAACAGTTGAATGTATTTGCAGATATGAAGGTTTAATCATTAAAGACCAGGTGCAATGGCTTATGCCTGTAATCGCAGCACTTTTGGAGGCCAAGGCAGGCAAATCACTTGAGCCAGAAGTTTACAACCAGACTGGGCAACATGGCAAAACCTCATCCCTAAAAAAAATATAAAAATCAGCCAGGCATGGTGGCACACCCTGTAGCTATTAGGGAGGCTGTGGTGGGAGAATTGCTTGAACTTAGGAGGTGGAGGTTGTAGTGAGCTGAGATTACGCCACTCCACTCCACCTTGTCTCAAAAAAAAAAAAAAAAACAGACAATGAACTGAAAGAAAGGTCAGAAGAAATTATCTGGAGTGCAACACAGAGAAACATACAACTGAAATACAGAATAGAAAGGCCTAAATGTAGCCTACAATTCATGAAATTTACAGAGGGAGAAGAATGAGGGATTCATTCATGGGATTCATGAGAGTACCAGAAGGACTAGACTGAAGCAGAAGCCAAATACCTACAGAGAATATCATAAAATACCAATCTACAAATTCAATAAGCCAAACAGGATTAAATTTAAGACAACAATAATTCCAGAAAACAAACAAAATCTTAGAGCACACACAGTACGTTGAAAGGAATAGCATTTAAATTAATAGACGACTTCTCAACACCAACAATGTAAGCCAGAAAACAGCAAAATGTTATCTTCAAAGTGAGGAAAGAATATAATTGCAAATCTAAAGTTCACAACCAAGGAGTATAATTTTTAAGTACAGAGTAAAATAAGGACAAATTAGCCAAATGAAAATTAAGAGGTGTAAGTATATCTAAAATACTTACAACACTGCTTAGCACATATTAAGTACTATATATGTATGTAATATACACAGGTTAAAAGAACAAAATTTTTAAATTTCAATATAAAGACCTTAAAAGACAATGAAAAATGTGGATATGACATGCTGAAAGTAAAAAGATGGAAGACTACACCATGCAAACACTAAAACCAGTTAAACTAAATATCAAGTTAAAAAAAAAAGATAAATAGGCCCCAGGACTCACTCTGTGGTATTTACTAATAAAAACGTATAGTTTGTCCACCATATGACATATAAAAAAAAGTTCACAGCAATACCATTCAGTTGCCAAAACAGAAAACACAAATGTCCATCAACACTAAAATGAATGGCAACTTGTAGCATAGTCACACAATGGGGGAAAAAAACAGCTACGAAGAGTGAAGAAACCATTGCCTCACACAATAATATGGATGAACATTACAAACATCAGGACGAGCATGATGGTTCACACCTGTAATCCCAGTATTTGAGAAGGCTAAGGCAGGTAGATCACGTGAGCCCAGGAGTTCAAGACCAGCCTGGGCAACACAGTGAGACCTCATCTCTACAAAAAATAAAAATAAATTAGCCAAGCATGGTGGTGTGCACCTGTGGTCCTAGCTACCTGGGAAGCTTGAGGTGGAACAACTGCGTAAGCCCAGAAAGTCATCCCCACAGTAAGCCAGGATGACACCACTGCACTCAAGCCTGAGTGACAGAGCGGACCCTGTGGACCCCGTCTCAACACACACCAAGCACGTGCACGCACACGCACACGCGCACACACACACACACCAAAGTGAAAGAAGCCAGACAAAAAACACTACATAAGAGTATGATTACATTCATAAGCTCAAAAACAGAGAAACCTAATCTAAGATGGTAAAAGTCAGGACACTGATGTTTTAGGGGACAGATATTAATGGAAAGAGGGAAAAAGATCCTTCTGAGATACTAGTTACACAAGTATTTTCACTTTGTGTAAAGTCTCAAAGCTAAAGACATACTTTTTGCACTTTTCTGAGTATGTTATACTTCAACAAAATGGTTAACAAAATGGTTAAGAAAAGCTCCAGACATTTAAATTTTTTAAAGCACTTCTTAATAATCAATGAATCAAAAGAAAACAAATGTAGAATCAACAAAGTCAAAAATCACAGGCCAATCTTACAAATTTGATAATATAACATTTGAATTATGTAGATAAAACTGAGAAACTACGTATCTTATTACCAAAACTAACTCAAGAAAGAAAAAAGAAAACTATTAAGAAACAAAATCAATCATCAAGAGATCTTACCACAAGGAAAAATATCCAAATCTAGATGGCTTTACTAGTGAGTCATAATAAAGAAAGAAATATTTCCCTTGTCATACAAACAGGTCCAAGAAATGAAAAACAAGGAAATCCTTCCCAACTAATTTTAAGCAACTAATTAGCATAACTCTGATACCAAAACCTAATGAGAACAATCAGAGGCCAAGTACAATGGCTCAAGCCTGTGATCCCAGCACTTTAGGAGGCTGAGGCAGGATGACTGCTTAAAGCCAGGAGTTCAAGACTAGCCTGGGCAACAAAGCGAGACCTCACCTCTACAAAATAAATAAATAATAAAAAATTAGCCAAGCTGAGGTGACAGGATCACTTGAACCAAGGAGTTCAAGGCCGCAGTGAGCTATGATTGCACCACTGCACTCCAGCCTAGGCAACAGAGCAAGAGTCTGTATCTGAAAAAAGGAAAAGAAAAAGAAAAGAACAATCAGAGAAAATAAATCAGACAAATCTTATTCATAAGTGCAAAACTCCCAGACAAAATATTAGGAAACCAAATGCAGCAATATATTTTTAAAAAGTGTTTATCCTGGGAAGGCAAGGTTAAATTCATTACATCAACAGGCTTACAAGGAAAATCATAAATTATACACTAAACAGACTTTTTAAAATCTTAATAAATGAAGAAAAATTTGGTAAAATTCAATAACTCATGACTATAAAACAAAAAAGAAACAAACAAGTTTAGTAAACTAAGAATTGGGTGAAAGTTTCCTTCATCTGAGAAAAGTAGGTGCTATAAACACCCTAAGGATAATGTTTATTGCCAATCCATTGAAAGCTTTTTATTTGTGATCAGGAACTGCAGGAACATACCTGCTATCATCACATTTTTTTTAATTTGACACTGCAATAAAGATTCTAATTAACAAGGGAAGGAAAGAAAAAGAAATAAAGGGTATAAGGATTAAAAATGAGCCAGTTGTTATTCACAGGTGATATGTTTATGTACATCGAAATTTCAAAAGGATTTACAGATAAAACATGTGAATTAGTAAGACTGAGTTTAGCAAGGATGAAGAGTAAAAACATCAATATATAGATGCTCCTCAATTTACAATAAGGTTATGTCCCGATAAACCCCATGTAAATTTAAAATATCATTAAGTCAAAAGTGCATTTCCATCATATGTCAAGGAGCATACCAAATGTGTATTGCTTTCACACCATCATAAAGTAAAAAAATTGTAAGTCAAACCATCATAAGTCAGGGACATCCACACAAACATAAACCACCAACAGGTAACACAAATACTTAATGGTAAAAGATTAAAAGCTCCCCCTTTAAAGTCAGAAACAAAGAAAGGATGTCTACTCCCAGCATTTTTATTCAACATAATGCTAGAAACCCTACGCAGCACAAAAAGGCAAGAAACTGAAAATAAAAAGCATATATACTGGAAAACAAGAAATGAAACTGTCCCTAGATCCAGACGACATTATCGTCTACACAGAAGATGCCAAAGGAATCTACAAAAAATAAACTATTAGTTTATCAAGGTTGCAGGCTACAAGATTAACATCCAAAAATACACTGTGTTCCTCCTGTACATAGCCATATATTACTTAATGATAGGATACTTTCTGACAAATACGTTGTTGGGGAATTTTATTGTTGTGCAAACATCATAGACTGTACTTACATAAACCTAAATCGGATAGACTACTACATACCTAGGATATATGGTATACAGCCTTATTGCTCTAGGCTACAAACCTGTACAGCATATTACTGTACTGAATACTATAAGCAACTGCAACACAATGGTATTTGTGTATCTAAATATTTCTAAACATAAGAAAAGTACAGTATAAATACAGTATTATAAAAGCTTATGGAACCACCATCATATATGCAGTCCATCACTGACAGAAAAGTTGTTATGTGGTACACAACTGTATATGAAAAAAGTGGTAGGGACAACAGGAGCAGAGAGAATACAATAAAAAGTTCTGAAGATACTTTCATATCTGTATTTTTTAAAAAGGACACTGTACCTATATTTCACACCATACACAAAATGAATTCCAGGTATAGTAACAACCTAAATATAGAGGCAAATTGTTAAAAGCTTTTAGAATATAAGAGAACAGCTGCATGACTTATGGTTAGAAAAAACACTACCTAGCAAGAACCAAGTACATAATTATGTTCCTTCAAATAAAGAAGATACTCAGCCAATGCCTAAGACAAAGCACTCCAGGAAAAGACTGATAAATGTGATGGGCTTTTCTTCCAGTAAGTCTGGAGTGGAAGAAAGTCTCTCTGCCTTATCTCAGAGACAAAAGCTGTTCATCATCCCAAATACATGGCCACAGACCACAGCTAAATAATGTAGACAGAGTGACCTTGTAAAATATACTGTGAATATACACAAGCTATTTTCCTCTGAGTAAAACATACTGGCCCTTGTCTACTAAGCAAATTCTACAGATATTAAAGTCTCATTTTAACTTTCCCTAACCTCAACCAGAGAGAGCTAGGCTCCTCCCCTACAGCTAGTCACACTTTGAACCTATTACAATTAGCATTTATCACACTGTATCTATTGTACTTATTTCTATCTTTGTCTCTCCCACTAGACTACAAGCTCCTTAAAAAAAGTAGCATATAACATTTATGCTAGCATCTATCAAATATAATAGCTACTATTAGTAGTAAGTACTCAGGAAATACTGAATGAATGAATGAATGACCAGAACTATATTCTAAAAAATTATACAACAGAAAGTGGAGCTAGACATAGGAGAAATTAAAACAAGTTAGGAAATTACTACAAAATTCCAAGAAAAAAGTAATGAACTAACTGTAGGCAATGACTACCAAACAGGAAAACTGATTCAAAGACATATGAATGATAATAGAGAAGCAGAGATGATTGTAAGATTCAAAATCTCTGTTCCTAGAAAACCATTTATTCAAATATTTACTGATAATTTACTTGGTGCAATATACTAAGTACCAGGAATGCAATGATGAGCAAATGTACAAGAAAGAGCTTTGTCCTCACTGTAATGGAGACAGGGGAAAACCCAGAGAGAGATCAAGTCTTGGGAAAAATAAAGTTTGCTCTAGAAGGCAACTGTAGATTATATATCTAAAGTTCTAGAAAAATAAGTCTAAAATGAGAAAATATTTTAGAACCATTTATTGCTCATGCTTTATGGGTTTACAAGTTAAGTAAAGAAAACGAGTAGAGTGGGCTGAGACATCAACACTAAATCTTAAAGAAATACCTATAGTGACTGGGGTGGTGGGAGCCCACAGGGGAGACAAAGAAGAAAATAAGAAGAAAGTCAAGAAAATGACTTTAGAAAATGACAATAATTGTTACAAACATCTAGGGAAAAATTGTTTGAAGATGAAGGGGTGATATATAGTGATGCTACAAAAACCTAGGCAAAAAGCATTTGAAAATGGAGGGGTGATAAAAACATTTGAAGACGGAGGGGTGACACATATCAATGATTACCCTCAGTGAAAACATACAAAATGACCTCAACAAATACTCCCTTGAACTTGACAGGATGATTTTTGAGAAAAAAGTGTCCAGAGAATGATGGGAATGAACACTAAATTATAAGATAAGAAAAAGGTGAAAAGAAAAAGAAGCAGAAAAGGAGCAATGTAGAGGAAGAGGAATCAATCATTAAGTCAATGAAAAATAGGTACTGATACAGAGCTGCTCCTTAAATAGAATGCCAAATAAATGATTTGATATATAATAGTTCCTTTCATCTTTGAATATCTGTATCTCAAATATTCACTATTATGGTAGAATAAACAAAAAATGAAAAATAACTGCACTTAGAAAACAGCTACATAAAACTGACCTGTATCAGACTCTATTTTATATGCTATGAACAATGTTCTGATTTAGCAATTTCTCCATTTAAAAAATAGACACTTTAAATTTACCACCATTTTATAGTAAAACTATGATAACCTAGAATTTCCCTACTTTCAAAGGGTTATTTAAAACAAGGATTTTCGGAAAACAGTTCAGTTTAAAAATTATCATATGCATAGTATTATATTTACATTTTTATGTCCAGTATAAACAGTAAGCATAAGAAAATATTCTAATACTGGGCCAGGCACAGTGGCTCACATCTGTAATTCCAGCACTTTAGGAGGTCAAAGAGGGCAGATCACCTGAAGTCAGCAGTTGGAGACCAGCCCAGAAACCCCATCTCTACTAAATATACAAAAATCAGCTGCGCATGGTGGCATATGCCTGTAATCCCAGCTACCCGGAGGCTAAGGCAGGAGAATCACTTGAACCTGGGAGACGGAGGTTGCAGTGAGCTGAGATCTTGCCATTGCACTCCAGCCTGGGTGACAGAGTGAGATTCCATCTCAAAAAAAAAATAAAAAATAAATAAAAAAATAAAAAATAATAAAAAATATTCTAATACTAAAGAGCTTCTAAAAGGTTCAAATGAAATGATCATTAATTAAAGGAAATACAGGAGTATCTTTAATCACACTGAGTATTAGGAAGAAAAATCAATGAAACATTCATTCTTTAGTATTATCTGACATAAACAAATGTTCATAGGTGAAACTAAAGAGACTGTAGTAAAAAATAGGTAAGATCTTTTCATTGAATGGAAAAGGAAAACAAAGTACTGACGAGCAGTCATAACAATAAGCAATCCAATTTTTTAGTTGATCTAGGCATCCAAATCAACTAATAAAGACTGGCATCTGCCAGTTTCATGTTGATTTTTCTTAAAAATTCACAGTGTGACATTAAATTCACAGTCACAGAAATCAAATCAAATCACTATTAGAATCCATAAGTGGTCATGTTAATTTAAAAGCTGTTTTTCCTTCTGGGATTTAACTCCAGGCTTGAGGTGGAATTCAAGGGAAAACATAAAATTTTGTGAAGTCTGATAACTGAAGGAGGCAGTCTTCTTCACAACTGGTACCTCTTACAACCAGCAGATGGTGCCCTCCATAAAGACAACTCTTTAGTACACAGTAATTAAACAGTGTAAGAAGTTAGTATTATTCTTGTCAACGGACAACCAAAAATCTAATGGGAGTTTTTCTTAAGAGAAAAAAAGACTAAGTAAATTATGTTATTCTCCCCTAAGCATATAACTTGAAGGCCATGTTTACATATTTCCTAACTGTTTAAACAAAAAGCTTTTCTCAATATATAATTTTAGGATTAATCCACCATGCAGCCTGAATTAATCTTCATTAATTCAAAGTAAGTGTATTTAAGTTATTTCTTATGTTTTCTGGTAAGACAGCACAACACTGAATACTTTAGGAAGTTCTTTTAGAAACTGGACCCTTACTTTGAGTACCTATTTTTGTTAATGTTTATTTGTAAAAGGGCAAACATGGTCACTCGCCTACATCATTTTTTAAGGACCATCAATGTTATGAAAGACAGTAAAGTTTAACTGGCTCAAACAGAAAAGGACCCCCAGGCCCTGAAATATCTCAACCTGCATCAGTTTCTAACAGCACAGAAAGTATTCTGTTAAATCTCTTTAAAGTAATTATTGTATATTAACAGTGAGAGTATCTCTCATTTATTGAGTGATTAGTATTTCTCTGGTCAGTAGTCAACTCGCTATCCCATTGCAGGGGCAAATAAAATTATGAATCTTTCTATTCATGTCAAATCTCAAACACACATACTTGTACAACCACCCTCTCGGTAGACTGCTGCTTCTTCATTGAGAAAACAGAAGCACCATCAAATAGAAACTTTCTCAGCCTCTCATCACCAAATTTACATGCCTATGTACATCTGCACCCTTTCCCTCCCTCCCTCCCTTCTTTCCTTCCCTCCCTCCTTTCTTTCCTTCCCTCCCTCCTTCCCTGATACCAGAAAGGAAATAGCCCTCCTCACATCAAAAAACTAACTCCTTCATAAGTACACAAAATCCCATCCTCTACTGGTTTCTCAGAGACTTTTACTTGACAAGTTATCTCCTCTTTCCCCTGTATCAGCATCCTCTGTGGCTACTAGATACTTTACCTTAGCATTCAAATATATTCTGTTATTGGACAGATGGAAGACATTCAGGCAGGAAGGGAAAGAAAATACAACCTATCTGTTTAGACTACAAATACCTCCGCAGCCTCAGCTATTGCCCTCTCTCCCAAATTACCTTCACAGACAAGCTTCTCAAAAAGTAATCTATATTATCTACTTTTAATTCCCATTCACTATTCATACTAATCCAATCTAGCTTCCAAACAGTTCCCCACCCCCACACTCCACCTCATCAGCAAAATGCTTTTGCCTCTGCAGTCACCGTGGCAGATTGCAAAAGATGGCAACAAACTTTTCCATTCCTTGTATCTACACCCTTACAATGTGACTTTGTTGTCCATCAAGAAATAAAAGCGTTTTTTCAGACCTAGAATCTGAAATGGTCTATGAATCTTTTGGCCAATGGGACCTTGAGAAGCTTAGTGTTTGTGCTATGGGTTAGCTCACCTACTGCTCTTGGAATTCTGCTACAGAGATGTGAGCAAGTCCAAGCTATCTCAACGGAAAATGAGAACATATATGTACAGAGACAGGCGCACTGTCCCATCCGTGGTCATCATGAACAAACCAGCCCTAGCCAAACCACCAGGTGACCTCAGAGGTATATCTATAGATGCATGAGCAACCCTAGCTAAAATTAGCTAAACCTGGCCCAGATCAGTAGAACTGCCCAGATAAGCCAAACCCAAATTGCCAATAAATCACCAATATACAGAACTGGGAATGGTTGTTTTCAGTAACTAAGTCTTCGGGTGATTTGTGATGCAGTAAAAGCTAACTAAAAGTCATCAGTTGGCCTGTATGTTGCCTAATGAAGTGAACCTTTTCCTAATCCTTATTTTATTGATCCCAGCAGTATGATACACAGTTGACCACAGTCTCCTCCTTGAAACATTATTTTCCTTTTGTTTCTACACTTTACCTTTGCCTGATTTTTTTCCTACCTTACTGGTCATTCCTATCTCCTTTGCTGACTTCTACTCAACCTCGAAGTATCAGTAATTCATCAGTGCTCAATTCTCTTTTTACTGTTTATGTTTTTCTTCCAAGGCTTTTGTCCTAAGCTTTCTTTTAATACATACTTCACAAAGATCTCTTTTCAACTCCAGTTCGCATATACAATTGTCTACTTAACATTTCCACTTGGGTATTCTCAAAAATATCATGAACTTAGGATTCTCAAAACTAAACAAAATGTCTCCCAATTTTTTCTCCCTCCAAAAAATTCCTCATTCTTCAATCCTCTCCCTCTTCAGTGTGTGTTGCCTTCATGTACCCATTTCTTCCTCCCAGTTGTCCAGGAATGAAGCTTGGCAATTCCCTTTCAACATTTACAATCAACAATCAAGTCCTGTAAATGCTACCTTGCAAAATGTAAATGAAATCCACCCTTATTTAGCCATTACTTTGCCACAACATAAATCTGTTCCACCTCCAATTCATTCTTCAGAGAGCAACCAAAATGATCTTAGTAAGCTAATCTCCTCAATATCACTGCCTTACTTAGAATTCTTAAATAGGTTCCCACTGCCCTTCTAATAAGTTCCAAATATACTAATCTGACCATTTGCTCATTACACTCCAGTCACATCTCTATTCCTTGAAGACACTAAACCAAGATCCTTCTGTCTCAGGCTGTGCTATTCCTTCTGCTTCAAGAAACTTTTTCTCCTCTCTAGCCCTCATGCCTGGCTAACACTGCTTTTTCAAGTCTCATCTGTCAATCAGGGAAGCCGTCCCAAATCTACTCAGTCTAAACAAAATCTCTACTATATGCTTTCATGCCACCTCTGCACTTTTCCTTCAAAGAATTTATCATAAATGTAAACATAAATTCTCTAATGTATTTCCCCTTATGAACTGTAAACTACATAAGAACAGTTCAGGGATCCCAATTTGTTCACTGCTACATACCTAATGAATGCATAACACAATGCTGGTTAAAAAGCAAAAGCTGAATAAATGTTATTAATAAGATGAACTATATAATTATGCCCATTTATAAACAAGAAAACTGAGGTTCAAAGAGGTTAAATATGCTAAAGTTATCAACTACTAAACTGAAATTGATCCATATCTGATTTCCAAATTCCCTTAACCTAATGATTTTCCAATCTCTGGCACACTGTTGAATCCTCTAATAATCAGACCCAAACACTTTTATATGAAAAAAGCTCCATGAGTAAATTTACATGCAAAGTTTAGTAACATTACAATATATTGCCAATTCTGCCCACTATCCTTGCAAGCATTTCTGATACTTTATATACATAGACATGACAAGTTTAATTTTTTAAAAATCAATCATGGTTTTCAACACTCTTTCAAGTACACATTTTTCTCCAAAATTCTATAAAAATAGGAATTATCCCTATTTTTCAGATAAAGAAAATGAAGTTCAGAGAGGTTCAGAAAGCTGACAAACTTGCATACAGTCACCCTGTAGTAAGTGGCAGAGCAATGACAAGAGATCAAGTTTTCTGGTTTCTACTTCAGGTTCTATAGGGGACACTGAATTGGATATTAAGAATCAGAATACTGAAAAATCAGAGTGAACTGAACAGAAACAACATTAGCCCACCCAGAAACTCAAGGCACAAAGATATTTTAGCTTAATTAGACAAGTAGAATGGCACTAATTAAAAAGAAAGGCCAGGCATAGTGGCTCACACCTGTAATCCCAGCATTTTGGGAGGCCAAGGCAGGAGGGCCACTTGAAGGCAGGAATTCTAGACCAGCCTGGGCAACACAGTGAGACCCCGCCTCTACCAAAAAAAAAAGAAAATTTAATTGGCTGGACATGGTAGTGCATGACTGTAGTCCTAGCTCCTCAGGAGGCTGGGACAGGAGGATGGCTTGAGCCCAGGAGTTCAAGGCTGCAGTGAGCTATGACTGAGTCACTGCACTCCAGCCTGCCTCTTAAAAATACAGTAACAAGTATTGTTGAAGTTGTGAAGAAACTGGAACCCTCATATTTTGTGGGAATGTAAAATGCTGCAGCCATTTTTGGAAAACATTTGGCAGTATCTGAAAAAGTTAAATGTAAATTTACCATATGACCCAGCAATTCCCCTTCTAAGTATCCATCCAAGAGAAAACCTATATCCACACAAAGACTTTTACTGGAATATTCAGAGCAGTATAATTCATAATACCCAAAAAGTATAAACAATTCAAATGTCTATTAACTGGTGAATGGATAAAAAAATGATACTAACTGGAATTAAAAGGAAAAAAGTACTGAAACAAAAGTGATTCAACTAGATTCTGTGCATGTACATATACACGTACACATATTGGTGAAGGTCTTATAAAAGAAAGTGTGACCAGTTAATCTAAGCCTTTAAGTCTCTGATAAAGAGTAAGGAGTTTGGTCATTATCACATAAGGCAGTTGTCCATCCATCTGTCCGTCCTTCCTTCCTTCCTTTTCCTTCCTTCCTTCCTTCCCCTCTCTCTCTCTTTTCTAAGAAATATAAAGAGCAATTAGATTGGTATTTCAGAAAGAGAATTTCCAAAGACAAAGAAAGACATACCAGCTAGAACATAGGAAGACTATGGGAATGTATGAGGAACTGCTAAGGGCTCACTGAAGCAGTAACAGGAAGCTCTGAACAACTGGAAGATAACACAAAAATATTCAAAAAGAGGATATAATAGAAAACAGGAGAGAAGTATAGTTTAGTAAGAGAAAGAGGTTGGGACAGAAGTAAAATCCAGTAGGCACTGCATAACACTACAATGTATCTCTTTAAGATAACAATAAAATGGGAATAAATGTACCACCCATATTAATATGTAAGGACCCAACGTACCATACTGTACACAGGGCAAATTAGAGTACAACTATTAATTCTACCTAACTAAAAATAACACAGTACCCATGATAATAAATATTTAATTAACAAATCTGCTTACAAAGTTATGTACCTTGTAGATAAAATATTAATAATGAGTAAACTGGGGGTAGGGGTTACAAGAAAAATTAGGATGTCAAGTCCACCAAAAAGTTTAATTTGATAAGTTTCTCAATAAATTTCCCTATAATGGGAAAAACTTACTGAAATCATTATAGTACATAAACACTTGATATATTCCTGAAAGACATTAATTTTGAGGGAATGCATATGGATTAATATTACTAAATCTAATCTAAATCTAGTCTCACTGATTACATCTACCTTATATGCTTCCTGGCTAAAATCAACTTTGTTTTGTGACCATGTCGTCCAAACAGAGATAGCTGGTTTCGCTTCTGTTTTCTTAAACAGTTTTATTAAGATATAATTCACAAATCAAGTAATTCATCTTTTAGAGTGTACAATTCAATAGTTTTAGATCTACTACATTAATTTTTTGTGTAAAATATGTGACATAAAATCTACCATTTTTAAATCTACAATTAAGTGACATTAATTTACAATGTTGTGCAATCATCACCATTTCCAAAACTTTTTCATCACCCAAAACAGAAACTTGTAACCATAAAGCAATAACATCCCATGCCCTCTTTTCCCCAGCCCCTAGTAACTTCTAACATACTTTCTGTCTCTATGAATTTGCATGCAAGTAGAATCACAGTTATTTGCCCTTTTCTGTCAAATTGCACTTAGTATATTTTTACGTTCATCCCTGTTATAGCATGTATCAGAGAGCTTCAATACTTTTTATGACTGAAGATTATATGTATAAACCATATTTTGTTTATCCATTCTTCTGCTGGTGGACACTTGGGTTGTTTCCATTCTTGGCTATTGCAAACAATGCTGCAATAAACACTGCTGTACAAATACCCATTTGAGTCCCTGTTCAATTCTTTTCAGCATATAGCTAGCAGTGGAACTGCTAAATTTATGGTAACTTTATGTTTAGCTTTTTGAAGAATCACCAAACTGTTTCTCACAGCAGCAGCTAGCTACACCAGCAAATGAGGGCTCCAATTTTTCCACATCCTCTCCAATAGTTTTTTTCTGGTTTGGTTTGGTTTACAGTCATCCTACTAGGTATGCAGTGTAACCTCATTATGGTTTTGATTTTCATTTTCCTAATGATTAATGGTGTTGAGTATCTTATCATGTGCTTATAAGTCATTCGTGTATCTTTGGAAAAATGTCTATTTAAGATCACTGCTCACTTTTAAATTAGGTGGTCTTTTTGTTATTGACTTGTAGTTCTTTATATATTATGGACATTAAATCCTTGTTAGAGATATGACTTGCAAATGTTTTCCTCTGTAGGTTGTGTTTTCATTTTCTTGATAATGTCCTTTGATGCACGAAAGTCTTTAATTTTTATAAAGCCCAATTTATATTTTTTATTGTCTGTGCTAATAAATTCAGGGTCATGAAATTTTACTCCTCCGTTTTCTTCTAAAAGTATATAGGCTTAAATCTTGTATTTACATCATTGATCATTTTGAACTCATTTTTATCTACTATGTGATGTAGAGGCCCAACATAATTCTTTTGCATGTGGAAATCCAGTTGTCCCAGTGTCATCTGTTGAAGATTATTCTTTCCTTCTTTGTTTCTAATAAGGATATCCTGGTTCCTTATCTAGAAATTTTGATTCAGTAGGTGTGAGGAGAAGCTTCAGATTCTGCTGCTTTTAAGGAATGTCTCAGACAATTTCTATGGTCAAACAAGTTTAGAAAACAGTTTAGAACACAACTTCAGGTGCTCAATTCATAGTGTAAAGCAGACAAAGAACTTTGTTTTTTCCTTAAATCGTGGCTTTGCCTTCAGATACATATTCTTAGCTGACAACTTAGGTTAAGAACTCTTAATTGTCACAAAAAGCTGTCAACTTCACTGCACCTTTGATCTCTAAAACATAGGGCTCTGTCAATCAAACTTGCCACAATACAGACTCACATTCATTCTTTCAACAACAAATATTTATTGAGCACCTATTATACCCAAGGCACTGTTGACTGGGGAATACAACAGTAGAAAAAGGCAAAGATTATTGTTCTCATGGCATAACTTATATTTAAGTTGAAGAAAAACAGACAACAAATGTCAATGTGTATTTAGATAATGTGAAATGTTAAGAAAAACAGGGGCCACGCACCGTGGCTCATGCCTGTAATCCTAACACTTTGGAAGGTCAAGGTGGGTGGACTGCTTGAACCCCAGAGTTCAAAACCAGCCTGGGCAACATGGTAAAACCCCACCACTACAAAAAATACAAAAAAAAATTAGTCCCAGCTAATTGAGAGGCTGACGTGAAAGGATCACCTGAGCCTAGGGATGTCAAGGCTGCAGTGAGTTCAGATCCCACCACTGTACCCAAACCTGAGTGACAGAGTAAGACCCCATTCTGAAAAAACAAAAAAAGAAAAAGAGTAAGTAGGGGTGGCCAGGCATGGTGGCTCATGCCTGTAATCCCAACACTTTGGGAGGCCGAGGCAGGTGAATCACTTGGGATCAGGAGTTCAAGACCAGCCTGGCCAACATGGTGAAACCCTGTCTCTACTTAAAAAAATACAACTAGCCGGCCATGGTGGCACACACCTGTAATCTCATCTACTCGGGAGGCTGAGGCAGAAGAATGGCTTGAACCCAGGAAGCAGAGGTTGCAGTGAGCTGAGATCACATCACTGCACTCCAGCCTGGACGACAGAGTGAGACTCTGTCTCAGAAAAGAAAACCAAAAAGTAGGGGAGAGGGCTGTTTATCTTGCAAAGACTGGAAAGGACTCTATGATGAGGAGACATTTGAGCAGAAATCTGAAAAAGAATGATCATAAACCATGCAAATACCTGAGGGACGAATACTCTAGACATAGTGACACCCAAAGATTTTAACCCTGCACCGTCTACTAGGCAACTATTATCAAAGAAAGCCAGACAACAACTATGTTTCTGAAACACTTTTTAAAGAATTCCCATTCATCTCTTCCTCTAGATCAGGGCTTCTCAATCTCAGCACTCTCAGATTTTTTGCTGAAACTTCTTTATTGTGGGTGGGGGTCAGGTGCACCTGTGCATAGTAGAATGTTCAGCAGCAACCCTGGGCTCTGCCCACTAGACACCAGTAGCACACACACAATCATCACCATCCCCAGTTGCAACAACCAAAAATGTTTCCAGACATTGCCAAGTGTCCCCTGCAGGGCAAAATCACACTACACTGAGAACTACTGTTCTAGGTCTGTTCTTACACTCAGGTTCCACATAGGAAACCCATAAATGGTCTTCAGGAGGTCTATGAACCATCTATAGTCATCTAAGAGACTACATAAAGTTTGCACGCATATGATAATGTACATTTTTTCTGGGGAGAAGGATCAGAGCTTATGATGTATTCTCTAAAGTCTACAGTGCAAAAAGAAAATTAAGGAACACTGCTTCTAATATCTCAAGGGTGTTAAAGAACAACAACTGTAAACTTCAAATTTGAGCTACATTTGTCTTGGCCCCTACATATTCACTTTCAGTCAGTTGTATGCACTTGGGTATCTTCTTTCTTTTCTTTTTGGCTTTCATTAAGTAACCCATTAGCCTATAAAACTAGTCACTAAATTTACTGAAAGATGCTTTTGGAAAATCATCAACTCTGGTTTTATTATCATCCATATTTAACAAATGAAGAAAATTAGGTCAAGAGAAATTCGCTCATTTTGCCCAAGATCAGAAAGTTCCAAAATGACAGAATTAGGACTACACCACACTTGCTTACATGGTTATATGGCTGGAAATGGCCATAGAGGCACACCCAACGTCTTGGTTTATTTCAAAAATAAACTATAAAAGCACTGTAAGTAAGGTACAAAACCAATAAATCAAAGGGCATAAGAGGAATAAGAAATGCAGAAATATCAACTATTAAGATTAACACTAAGAGCTGTTGAGAAGTGAAGCTTTATGTAACATCTGCATCCTTGCTGAAACCTAGTGTGTCAGTGAGTAATGTAACAGATAACTCTATCAAGAATAAGCACAGAAGTGAGTTTTAGTCACTCCTTTTTATCCCTCAATGCAAGCCAAAATACAATTCAAAGTATATACTTAAAGTATGATTCAGTAGAAACAATTCTACAGGAATGGGAGACAACATAAGGTATCTAAAAAGCCAATGATCTCATCTCAATGTCTGGTTTGACCTAGAAGAAAAGGAAAAGGAAAAAAAAATCAAACTTAGAACAATGATTCTTCAAACTTACTTTAATCACGAAACACACTCTTCTAACCAAAACATTATAACAATGTGCAATATATCGAACAAGTTAAAAGAGAGCTGCTCTGGCTGAATTAAATGATGGGTATTCCAATGTCCCCAACTTCTCTTGTCAAGAAGGTTCACAGAGAAAAATTTGAAAACCAGTGATCTGTTAGATGTTATTGGAAATGTGAATTATTACAGCCTTTCTGAAAAGAACTGCATTAATAATATCTATTAAATTTTAATGACACATTCCCTTCAACCTAGCAATCCTTCTCTTCCAATTCTCACAGGAATAAAAACGTCAATATAAAGGTACTAGAATATTTATTTCAGCACTATTTATAACGAGCGGGAAAAAAAATCTGACATCAACAAAGGAACAACTACATGAAGTGTGGTAAATCTTTACCATGGAATATTATGCAGTCATTACAAAGGAAAAATTATAATAGTATTAGCCAATAATACTAATGTACTAACAAGTGGGAAAAGCATTATACATGTGTGTATGTGTGTCCACATGTGTGAGTTTAATAATTTTTTTTTGTAAAATAAACACTACGTAACATATACCAAAAAAGTACCTACGGGGCAATAAAAACACACACACTCACAAAATGTAGATAATTAAATTAATGAGAAGTACAGAATACAATTTCTTTTTTTTTTTTTTTTTTGAGATGGAGTCCTGCTGTCTTGCCCAGGCTGGAGTGCAGTGGCACAATCTCAGCTCATTCCAACCTCCACCTCCCAGGTTCAAGCAATTCTCCTGCCTCAGCCTCCGAAGTAGCTGGGATAAAAGGTGCCTGCCACCACACCCAGCTTGTATTTTTTGTAGAGACGGGGTTTCACCATCTTGGCCAGGTTGGTCTCGAACTCCTGACCTCAAGTGATCTGCCTGCCTCCGCCTCTCAAAGTGCTGGGATTACAGGCGTGAGCCACCACACCCAGCCCAGTATTATCTGTATTATTATTGCAAGTATGTAAAAATAGAATATAGAAATAATTTGAGCATGGAATAGAAGAAAGGGTAGATCTCTTATAGATGTCATTTCAAAGTGTATGTAATAAAGTATTTTTTAAAAGCAATCCTAAAAGAAAGAAAACTAATAATCTACAGGTATTATGGACTGCCTATCCTTCAAGACTTTTCCCTATTAACATTTTTTCCCTTAAAACTGAACTTTAAATGAAGACTGGCCAATAGATATATTCTAGATTATATACTCTGGCAAGAGCCAAGACAGTAAATACTCTGATGTCAAAAGTGCTTCTGCCTTTAATGAATACAATCAAACAATATCACCCTCTGTCCTCCTCCTCCCCCGCCCTTACCTCTCTTTCTCTCCCTTCTTACTTTCTCCTCCACCTCCCGCTATAAGATCTTAAACGGTACAGAAGAATTCAATTAGATGACCCAACCCTCATCTCCATCCTCATCCCACCTAAAGTCTCTTCCAGATCTAAAACTCTACAATTCTATTACCTTACTGTACCATGTATTGCAGTTTTTGGCAATTCTTAATACTTATCACTCTAACAAATATAATCTGTTCTTTACAGATCCATTAATGTAATTACTACAATTACTAATTTGCAAATTAATTTTTCTCTTTTTTTCCTTCATTTTCTCAGGAAAACAAACTCACTGGAAAGAAATGCAATATAGAAAATGGTTTTGCTAGAAAAAAAAGATATTTCTTTTCAACCCCCATACAAACATAAAAAAATAAAAAACTTTCTTCCTCAAAAAGTAAAAACACAAACAAGAAATGAACTATATTTTTTTAAAGTACCAATCAGAAATAAACATAAAATATATACTGCCTTGTGAGATGCAAATAACTCAATAGAGCAGCTGTGTACAAGTATCTGTAACTCATTCTACAAAGCTGACTCCATTATCTCTTCCATAAAATGTAGACAGTATGTATCTGCTTCATTACTGTACAGATTGTAAAGCACTGCACCTGCAGTTACAAATTGTACAACAGCCCCCTAGATACCACAGCAAATTCACAGGCATTGAGGGATATTTTAAGTTCTCAAGGAAAATATAGCTGTTTTCAAGATCTCTCAGACACCACGTAAACTTACTAGCTCAAGGTAGTTCCATTTGAACATGAGATCATTGTTCCACCTTCCTTTTGAAGGTAATATATATTTGAGAAGCTGGGTTTGGGGGCAGCTGATGTGATAAAAAGTACTAGATAGAAATCAATGGGAAACAAAGGTGGCAGTGTTCAATCTGATTCCAAGACTTAAGAATTTAGCATATGCCCAACATCGGATCAGTAAGTATATGTTATCATTTAAGCATAAAAAGGAAATGTTTTTATTTGAACGTATAATTTTTAAACCATAAATACGTATTAGGCTACTTGTATCTAACTAAAACAGAACTGTTATATATTCTGTTTTGGTTCCATGAAAAAATGATGAGACACTAAGGACATCATGAACAGAAAACATTTGAAAATCTCTCACTGTATATTTATAAGGGATTATCATAGATGTTTGTAAGCTGCACTATTGTACAACATCTATACTCTTTCTTCACTGCAGACAGGGCAAAGAAAACAAAAAAAAAAAACCAACAAAACTGAAAACATGACAAAAATGAGTAGGATGGTGACAGGATGCTCATCATCACATTTTGTTCTAGAAAAGCA
This sequence comes from Cacajao melanocephalus, assembly GCA_963573385.1. Taxonomy (NCBI): domain Eukaryota; kingdom Metazoa; phylum Chordata; class Mammalia; order Primates; family Pitheciidae; genus Cacajao; species Cacajao melanocephalus. The sequence goes on from CAUYLG010068069.1 coordinate 28,316, forward strand.
GGAGGCAAAACTAAAGTCTGACTACAACAATTAGACACAAAAAAAAATCCCAAATGTTGCCTATTTCATGGTTTATTTAAAGTCAAGGTCTAATTCAGTCCTAAAGCCTTGATTATCTTGGTTTTCCAACACTCTTTAGCAGATGAGCCCTCTTTTGAAGCCAAATCTCCCACTAAATTCTAAGTTACAAAATACTGAAAAAGTAAAGTTCTGTTTGTGGTTGAGAAGGATCATAGGACCACAGTCTGGCGTATCTCCCTCCACACCTGTAACTGCATTCACAGGGGCCTCTAGCACTTCAACAACTCAGTAGGGAAGGGATTATGGGTGCCCCAGAACTTCAATTAGAGCAGCTCAGCTTTACAAAGCATCTCATTAACACTGGTCTGAGGCTGGGTGCGGTGGCTCACGCCTGTAATCCCAGCACTTTGGGAGGCTGAGGCAGACAGATTGCTTGGGGTCAGGATATCAACATGGCAAAACCCCGTCTCTACTAAAAACATAAATGAGAGGGGTGTTGGTGGTGTGTGCCTGTGAGCCCAGCTACTCTGGAGGCTGAGGCACAAGAATCACTTGAATCTAGGAGGCAGAGGGTGCAGTGTGCCAGATCATGCCACTGCACTCCAGTCTGGGCAACAGAGCGAAACCTTGCCTCAAAAAAAAAAAAAAAAGAAAAGAAAAAAAGAATACTGGTCTGGGCTACAATTCATAGACAATGACTTTCAACCTTTTTTTTTTTCTTTATTGCAATGCAACCTAGTACATAAATACACTGGGGGGGGGCGGGGGGGAAGTCTCATTAAACAATATCCTTGTGTGTACTTCATTCTGAGGTTTTCTACCTTAACTGAAACCTGATTTACAAATTCTAGCCTAAGAAATTATCTCAATGACTTCTCAAAATACCCAAAATTAATTAATTAAAATAAAATTCCACTTACACATAAAACACCATAAGGATAAATCAACAAGTACATCAAGAGACTCAAATAGTCCAAAGAGGTGCACAAACTGAGAATCATAACAAACAGGTTACATAAAATTAAACATTAATACAGAGAAACACAGAAGAATTTTTTTTTTTTTTTACTTTTAATGGTGTCAATGAAATATCCAGAGATTTGTATATGTAAACTAAAATAGGTTAGCCAGGCATGGTAGTGCACACCTGTAGTCCCAACTACTCGGGAGGCTGAGGCAGGAGGCTCATTTGAGCCCAGGTATTCAAGGTTGCAGACAGCTATGATCTTGCCACCTCACAGCCTATAGTCCCAGCTACTCGGGAGGCTGAGGTGGGAGGATCGCTTGAGCCCAGGAGTTCAAGGCTACAGTGAGCTGTGATCATACCACTGAACTGCAGCCTGGGATACAGAGTGAGATCTTGTCTCAAAATGAATAAATGAATAAATGTATATGGCTTAAAAATTGAACATCCATTTCCAGTAGTATATATATTAATACTGTTCATCCTGAAGGGCCCAATAAATCCAGCAGAAAACTGTTGTCACATCGCTGAGCTCACAGAAAGTGAGGAAAATCTGCAAGAACCTATCCACACCCAACCTTCATTTCCACACTCACCATCTCTCTCCCATCTGCACAAAAGCAGGGTAAATTGAAACCCAAACAGTAAGCAGTAGGTACTTGAAGATGCAAAAGAGCAAATGCTGATACGCCAATTAAGCTAGGACCCTAGAAAGTTCTCAGGTAGGTGACAAATCCTATTTCTCAGTAGAAGCAAATGCCAATCTTCTATGCAGTTAAAAAAAAATCCTCAATTTAGGCTCCCAAATTTTCCACACATCAAGCTCAACACAACATGAATGAGTCCTTCCCAAGGACCACCAAACACGTAAGAAAACCAAACACCAAGAATGATTCATGCTCCAATGAATTCAGATATTGAAATTTCACTGCCAAAACATAAAATAGGACTGTTTAAAGAAACTTTTAAAAATGAAATCAAAAAAATCAGCAAGCAACAAGAGGCTGCTGCAAATAACAAGAGAGACTGGACAATAACAGAAATGCTTTAATGAAAAGTAACTGTTGATTTCAAAACCTCAGTGGACAGGTTAAGCAAATTAAACATGTCTAGAGTTTTACAAAAATTAGTAACTTGAAGAAACTACCCAAAATGCAGGGCCAAGAGACAAACAGATGAAAAATTTTAAATGAAATTAGGAGATGCTGGAGGACAGAAAGACAACTTTGAAATCTCAGTAAGAGAAAATAAAGAAACTCTAAACATGAAAGCAAAATATAAATACACAATAGCAAGTATAATCTGGGGGATAAAAGGGAGAATAAAATGCTAGGCAACATCAACATGGAAGTTGGAAGGGAGGTGTTGACCAGATTGGTAAAAGAGCCTTTGTGTCAATTTTGCAAAGGGCTAAGGAATTATCTACACGAGGTAAAATTTTATGTGCAACAATATTTTTTTAAAAAGGGAAGAAACAGATTATAAACGGTAATTTCCCTAACAGAAAGAAAAAAGAAATAGATTGTGGAAAAATGAAAGTAACTAAACTTTTTTGAAAGCAAAAAAAATTCAAGCAAAGAAAAGGGAAAAATAGGGCAAATAGAAAATGAAATTTATGGCCAAGCGTGGTGGCTCATGTCTGTAATGCCGGCACTATGGGAGGCTGAGGCAGACAGATCACCTGAGGTGAGGAGTTCGAGACCAGACTGACCAACATGGAAAAACCCCATCTCTACTAAAAATACAAAAATTAGTTGGGCATGGTGGCACGTGCCTGTGGTCCCAGCTACTTGGGAGGCTGAGGCGGAAGAATCGCTTGAACCAAGGAGGCGGAGGTTTCAGTGAGCCGAGATTGCATCACTGCACTCCAGCCTGGCGACAGAGCAAGACTCCGTCTCAAAAAAAAAAAAAAAAAAAAAAAAAACACACAAAAATAGCCATGTGTGGTGGTACATGCCTTTAATCCCAGCAATTCAATAGGCTGAGGCA